>KN890895.1:31269-57488 GCA_000934455.1 Apostichopus parvimensis
CTGGCCACGAGGATGTGATGGAATGCTTGTGTCAATTGGGGCACATACTGGAACATGTCGTTAGTTAATTATTGTCGTCGATTCATTAATATATACATGTGCTTATATATGTACGTGCACAGCTGACCGTGATTAAATCATTATCATAACGCTTGTAGGCCTAACTATCTTTTTCGGTCTGCTTGGTAATATTCCTAGATGGGTGTAATGTCAGTATCATAGATGCATGGTTGATTTGTGTATAGTACAGTGACAAGAATAAATGGACGTAATTTTTCCTCGCTTGGACAACTTTCCCCAAACAACCCTCCTGTTGTACAGGACTGTAGATCGATCGTCCATGTCCGAGTTTTCATTATAGTAATATCTCATCTTAGCTCTCTGACTAGTTTGTGGTTTCACTGGAGCTGGTAAGTACCGGTTAAAACAGGAATCTGAGGAACATATGACAGTTTTGTGTAGCTTTTGTTCTACCAAAGGACTTTAACTCTCTGGCCGTTGTAACTATTGTAGTTCACAGAGTAACGCTAGCAGCCATGAAGACCGACAGGCCGAATTTGATTGGGCGTTAATTATGTCAGGCTCATTGTCACTTGGTTTTTTGTTCAAAACTGTGTATTGTTTGTCCAGCTTCTTGAATGGTAGATTCAGATATGGTGGTGACCTTACAGAGAGAGGGTTTATTGGGGGCGCAGTACAAGAATGTTAGCAGTTTTTTTAAGGTAGGGCTGATCAGAGTGTTGAATAATTACCCAATCAAACCAACTGGGTAAGTTGGGGCATTTTTTGGTCAAAATATTTGGTCGTATGAAATTGGACAATTTAAACTTGCCCAGTTCTATTGGCATTTATGTCGATATCTTTTGGAGCTAAGACATAAATTTTGAGTAAAATCTGTTTCATAAATCTTGCTATACCAAGCGTCCCTGCCAAATTTGTAGAGCCCTGGCATTGCACATTCAATAAGAACCCTGTAAGAAATGCTGCTCATCTGGAATGCCCTCAGTCTTTGGAACATTTTCTCAGAAACAATATGTGCTAAAAACTGTGTAAAGACTACTTGTAACTATACCTTCAAAATAAAATAAAACTGTTAGCAAACTGCTTATCCACTAGAGAGCCTGTGTAAGAGAATGTGTAAAAGTAAGTTGCCCTGACGTTTCGATCCTAGCAGGATCTTCTTCAAAGGCTAAATGACTAAATGACTAAATGCCAAAAGGCTAAATGACAAGTCAACTATAAATTCAATTAGCATACCGTACAGTTAATCTCACCATTCTGCTGTGCAATCAACATCAAACTAATCAATTTGCCAGCAATTTTCATTTTTAAATCTGAAAACAAAAAAATGGTTACCAGCATTTGTTCCCAGACTTGTTAAACCGTTATGACAATAGTCTAATCAGTTACAAACAAGTTTTTTTTGCAGTCTGTTATCATGTGACTCCAAAACTCATCAAGGCAAGTAGCTCTCCATTACCGCGTGATTGTTTTTACTACCCTTTTTTGTTGTGTTGTACATGTAGGTTAAAATATATATATAAACTCACTGATGGTACCCCTTGGTGATCATGTACGTAGTAGAAATAGTTTGATACGCGGGTATCACTCGCGGTAGCTGTTTGCAGCTGACAAAATGAGTGAGATGTTAAGACAGTTGGCTTGTCACTTGAACTTGTTGTCTTGGTCTTTTTAATTTTTAAATTTTTTTTTTTTTTTTTTAATAACCCAATTTAAGGGTAGCTTCCATTGTTATAAACCAGAGAGTCCTCAAGAAGATCTTTATGGTACTAATTTTAAAGGGAGCAGTTGTTACTTCTTTTGCAATTTAATACCTGCTTAATTACATCAGCTTTGTCTGAAGTGTTTTGTTTATTTTTTTATATTTTGAGGTAAGATTCTTTCCCTAGAACTGCAGAAAGTTTATAGGATAAATTTGTTTCAACGAGGTTCACGGTTGATTACCGCCAGGAAGTCAGATAATTTTTATCTCAATTTTCATTATTTCAAACTATTTCAAATCTAAGCATTTACAACACCTTTCAGAGCAGATCGATGTAGCAAATGATAACCACATTTGAGATCTGCCTTATGTACGTAGATATGTTTTGTGCCAATACCAAGTGCAGAACAGTCGTGACCTAAATAGATTTGTTTATGATCGTCCAAGGTACAATTGGTCAGACACTGTGCATCAGACTTGCACGACTTAGTACTTTTATTTATTTTTTTATTTATTTTTTTATTTTTTTAATATTTTTTTTAAGACATGAGTACTTGATCATATTCTTACTATATTTTCCTGTTGTACTATATTACACGTCCTCATGGAATTGTACTTATACTGAGGTATTTTGAATATCTGGCATGCATGGATCATTTGAAAATACGCCCTCTAATACCACTGCCATAACAGTTTACCTGCCTCTGGCATTTGTAATAGGCACTCGCGGTAGATCGCGGGAAATTTGAACTGTGCCAGTGACTTTTCATGCTCGTTTCCTTTGCTAGGCTTGGCGAATTGGTTTTAATAATATAACGCATATGCTAACGTTCCAGACTAATGACCTTGAAGGTGAAGAAGAGGGCAGTGGCGAGAAATGAATGGCAGTCTTACTAAAAGGCAGATTTTCAAATGTACAGTACTTGTGTAATTGTACAGTACTTGTGTAATACTTGTACTCGCTCTTAGAGCGTTTTACTAATAGGTACTCATACAGGTACTCGTACGCACTCAGAGACTAGTTGTACTCACACTTAGGGCCTTGTACTCATAGACCTCTTACGGGTACTCGTATGTACTCAGAGACTACTTGTACTCACACTTAGGGCCTTGTACTCATAGGTACTCTTACAGGTACTCATATGTACTCAGAGACTACTTGTACTCATGGTACTCATAGACCTCTTACGGGTACTCGTATGTACTCAGAGACTACTTGTACTCACACTTAGGGCCTTGTACTCATAGGTACTCTTACAGGTACTCATATGTACTCAGAGACTACTTGTACTCATGCTTAGGGACTTGTACTCATGGGTACCCTTACGGGTACTCGTATGTACTCAGAGACGACTTGTAATCATGCCTAGAGCCTTGTATTCTTCATAGTTACTCTTACGGGTACTCATACGTACTCAGAGACTACTTGTACTCACACTTAGGGCCTTGTACTCATAGTTACTCTTACAGGTACTCATATGTACTCAGAGACTACTTGTACTCACACTTAGGGCCTTGTACTCATAGGTACTCTTACGGGTACTCATATGTACTCAGAGGCTTCATGTACTCATAGGTACTCTAATGGGTACTCATATGCACTCAGAGACTACTTGTACTCATAGGTACTCTTACGGGTACTCATATGTACTCAGAGACTAGTTGTACTCATAGGTACTCTTACGTGTACTCATATGTACTCAGAGACTAGTTGTACTCATGCCTAGAGCCTTGTACTCATAGTTACTCAGTTTACGGGTACTTGTATGTACTCAGAGGCTACATGTACTCATAGGTACTCTAATGGGTACTCATATGCACTCAGAGGCTACATGTACTCACACTTAGGGCCTTGTACTCATAGTTACTCAGTTTACAGGTACTCGTATGTACTCAGAGACTACTTGTACTCATACTCATATCTACTGTAGGGGAAATCTAAATGTACTCCCATTTCAGTTGTACTCATCACCGTGGTCTGCTAGACGAGTAGATGGAAGCTAGAATATTGACAACCAGTCGCTGTTGTTGACGACAATTAAGCCAAGTTGAAAAAATACTTAACACTTCAATTGTGACACACATTTCACAGATCTGTCATGATACGTCTATTTCGGCAAACCTGTTGACAGTGTCCAACTGTACGAGGGTTAAATTGATCCTCCTCCTCCTCCTCTTCTCTCTCTCTCTCGCTCTGTTTCCCTCTCCGTGCATCATTCAAGGCTGTCTGGATGGAGTATGATAAATGCCTTGCATACTTCTAAGTGCAGACCTGCTACATACAGTAATAATCTAAAGTGAGCTGTCAGGACTACACTAGGTTATGTAGGGGGAGATAATACAGTGGGTAAAGTTGGTTGCTTGATAAGAATGCTGGAGCATTTCTGCATCTTTAGGTCCAAACCACATCCTCGTAGCATTTTGTACATTGAAGTTATAAATTATTCAAATCTGGTGGTATTTTGTTAATTAATGCATCTGGCAACAAGCAGTGTGAATGATGTCATCATATTTGGTTCAATTGATATTCAGGTAGCAGAAGTTAATTGCATAATAAATCTGCATCTATAGGTCCAAACCACACCCTCTCCTCATAGTAGTTTGTATGGTGACGATATGAGATTTTTTCAGATTTGGTGGTATTTTGTTAATGTACCTGGCAACAGCAATGTGAATGAGTTCATCACATTTGGTTCAGCTGATGTTCAGGTAGCAGTTCTAAGTTAATTGTATAATAAAAATGCTGGAACATTTCTGCATCTATGGGTTCAAACCACATCCTCATAGCAGCTTGTTTGAAGATATGATATTTTTTTTCCTTCAGATTTGGTGGTATTTTATTAATGCTTCTGGCAACAAGCAGGTTGAATGATGTCATCATTGCAATTCAGCTAAAAGTGTCTTTTTTTTTGTCCTTTTATATTATTTAAACTTACTCATTCACAGAGAGAAATTTAAAAAAAAATCCAAGAAAAGTCACATTTTGATGAATTATAAACAAAGAGGATCTTGACAGGGGAAGCAAGCATTCCAAATGTCTCAGGTTTCAAAGATAAATCAACAATCGGAAGGTTGTAATAGTCTTGCTTTTCGAAGAACATTTGCCATTATGACGTCACAGACCACCTCCTGTGAGCTACTCCAGGAAAAGATTTGAGGGTTTAGCCCTGAGTCAAAATATATTCCATCCAGTCAACCATATCTTGAGTTCGGGCAGGCGTGTAGCCAGGGGGGAGGGCGAAGGAGGCGATCGCCCCCCGTCCCCTTTGGTCAAGTTTTTTTTTGTATGTTTTCATGATATCGCTAGTAATTTCAAAATAGAAAATGCTTAGATGCAACTTACAAGGCCTGGGAAGTGCCATTTTCAGCGATCTGGGTGGCATTCTCGGCCAAAATTTAATTGTATGCTTCGGGCCAACCCATGGTGGCGCTACGCTTAGATACTTTCCAATGCCAAATCTACGGCTCTAATAGGTTCGCCCTCCCTTGGCAAATTCCTTGCTACGCGCCTGAGTTCGGGACAAGATGGCGTTTTCAACAAAACAGTGTGGAATATTTTTCTTTTCACATATACAGTAAGTATCAAATTGTCTGCCACCAGATATTTCCGTTTAACACCTGTGTCCCCCAAAGAGGTTTTTTATCTTGAGATCCAGAGTCACTTGGGGATGGGGTTTAAATTTAAACCAGGGAGGAAGGAGCTGGTTTAATCCGCGATCTTAAACAGAGACCTTGCAGTTACATAAAGCCGTGTGAAATCCTTGCTGAGCACTTTTAAGTTTATCCGGTAGTCTAACATCAATTGCTGCTTTTGATTTGAGCTTGATTCCTATGAGCTTGACTTAAGAATTAAATAATCCGGTATCAAACATTTACGGCAAATTATGGTGTAGGGCTACGGTACTTTAAGTCAGGAAGCAGATAAAATTTTAGCGGGAGAAAAAAATAAAAGATGTGCAGTCAGTGTATAAATTTAAGAAATTTCAAGTGGTTGTCCCCAGGACAACCAGCTCACCAATTTTTGGTTGTCCTGCTGAAATTTTGGTCGTCCTGCAGTGGAAACATGTAAAGTAGGTTATATGTTTTTGGGATGGCCAAAGGAACTCCAATAAGGAGAAGATACATTTCATTCAACTTCATCACTTTATTTACAACATCTTCTAACTTAGAGCCCCATATTGAAGACAGGGAACTTGGCAAGTTAGTCTAACACAGTGGGCGGAGAAAGAGAGATATATGGAGGGGACATTCAAAGAGAATATCTGAGTTTGTTATGAACTGTTCCCTTGAGAATAAATAAATAACCAGTGTTGGTAAACCTTGTTCAATTTCCCGCGAACACACTGCCGGCGTAGTTCGCGCAGTGAACACAACGAGCACGCATAGCGTGCGAGCATAATGGCGTGGGGTCCAGTGGCCCGCCTTAGTTCCCCGGTGGGGTCAAGGGGTGGAACCCCTTGTGGGGGTCCAGGGAGCGAAGGCCCCCGGAAAATTTTGGTATTTTTGCGTGTCTGGCGATAAAAAATTCGCAGCTGAGGATGCAAAATACTGACAACTTTTTGAATTTAAATTGTTACGAAACTGATGAAAATTTTAAAATGACAAGTTAGAGTAGCTATACTATGTTATAAAATGAAAAAAGATTTAATCTGTCTTGCAATCTTTCAAAATTTTAACTTACAAAACTTCCGATATTATGAAACAAACAACGTTCGGCAAAGCCCCGTTTCTAGACTGCCTAACAATGAATAGCTTGCACTATACGTTCATCAATTTACAACTGCAGTGTTTAACCCTATTTAAATACTACGGTAGGCTACATGTGATGAATTTTCCCAGGTACCTTGCCAAACAACTGTGAGCTCATCCCCTGTCTAACACCTGTTTGTTAATATTTTTTGGCACGTTTCCAAGGAACGTTTCATGGACTAGAATTAATTAGGTCAGTCAGTAAAGGATCGGATAAAGTTATGCGAATTATTATCTTAGACGTTCAAGAAAAGTAGGTAAAATATCCCCGTAACAGTAAGGTAAGTAAAACACACCTCAAGCCAACTGACTCCTCCGCATGAACAATACAATATATTCCCAAAGATACACGAGGCACAGTCCATACCATACACGCATAGCACGATATCAAGGCCCCTACAGTAGCTATGGCCATCTTTATGAAAGTAAACCTTGTAATCACATGTTTTATGATGATGGCATGATTAACTAAATGCTTAATATTGTTTCCATGTTTTTGTAGAAAACGTTAACTTCGCAATATACAATTAGTTGTGTTTTTGTAGTTACGTGAGATCCGTAACCGACGAGGTGGTTAGGCTATTTGCTATACACTTAACTATGGTAGGATATTATTTTTTCCGTATTTTTGGAAATTCTAGAAAATACTTTCTTTTCCCCCCGCTTAACACGTACCAGATGTGGTCTTACGGTTTATTCATAAATGGGTGTGCTAGAGCCTTGTTTACATGATATTAGTTGCATTTAGCACAATATGCCAGTTTCGCGTGAATATTTCGAAAATTTTTGGCTCGATCTTTCGTAAAATTTGAAAGGTGTACCAACTTACTTTTCTTTTGTTTCTGAAACTTTTCTCCTGAAATTTTCCTTTTTGTTTTTTACAGATGTACTTTTTTCCCTTCGTGTTTTTTTTATTATTTTTCGTCCCGTTTTTTCTCTATTTTTTGTCCCGATTTTTTTTCTCCAGCCATGCTGGATTTCCCGCTCGATCTTTCCTAAAATTTGAAAGATGTACCAACTTACTTTTCGTACACAATTGGTAATTTCTCTACTGATTTTCAGTGCGTCATAGTACTGGCCAAATGTTTACTATTGTATAGTGTGCACGTAGCAGTGTGGTGGATGGGCGGGGTCTTTGTCCGTGGGGGTAAACTTGAACTCTGATTGGCCTTTGTTGACAAACGGACGGAACAGAAAATACCATGAATCTTGAACTGAGTGGTCCATGTCAATGTGAGGGCTTGGCTTTCCTCAGGCTAATAGAACGTGCGTATACGTCTACGTACATTATTTATTAGATGAAGGTGGAGTTGGAATGAGTTTCTTCTTATTGTGAAATGTAATTTTACGTTTTTGGTTTCACGCTTGTTTCCGTGTCTTTTTCCGTTTGTTTCACGGAACATTAACCAGCCTTTTCGAAAGTTTTTGGTTGTCCGCCGGGCAACCAGTAATTCACGATTTGACAAGTTTTGGTTGCCCGGCAGGTAATTTGGTCGTCTCGGACGACCGGACGACCGCTAAATTTACACACTGGCAGTTAAAACTCATCCAGAAATTTTGCTGCAAATTCAGCTGAAATGGAGAAGAAGGGGGCGGGGGGGGAGGGGAGGGGTTGAAGAAAGTAATTTTAATACACTAGGCTAGAAATTTGAATAACAAAATTAAGGGGAAGTTAGATTTGGCAAACTAACATGCAAACTCAGATTCTTCCATATATATATATACGTATATGATTACTATGTACAGTTTGTACTTTTGAACACGATTCTGATATTCTAGAAGCGCAATAGAGAGTTGAAACTTAGATTGTAGCCTTTGGGTAATAAGTTGGCAGATCTATGTTGTTCTCTGAAAGTGACAACAACAGTAAAACTTGTCCTATCAATTGGTTTAAGTGCAGTTGTTGAATGATTGATGGGATATATTACACAAACAAAATAAAGTTAATGGTGACCAATTTTTTAGTCTACGTGCAGTAGATCTCTCAATATTTCTCTTAACCCTTCATCATAATAAAATACAAGTTTGGTCAAGATAAGTTGCATAATATTGACAGTATTTCATACTGGGACCTGTTGCATGTAAATTACAATTTTCTTGGGGGTTAGGGGGTGGGGTGGTGGGAGGTTGTAGTTAGGTTTTTTTTTGGTTAAAACAGGGCCTTAGAACCTAGTCATGGTTAACCCTGACAGTCTACTTAAATCATTCCTCATTTACCTGTCTCCTCAAGACAACAGCACTCTTGCTGTGATAGATTATATCTACAGGGAATTAAGTAAAGCGACCGTTCTTCTGAAAAGTTAGATTTGGAAAGGAGGGACGGACAGGGTGTCACATATGTGGGATAAGGGGGCGCACTTGTGAAATGATACCGATTTGTGTGCTCTAAATGTAGATAGGAAATTAGGTACAAAAGTAGAATTTAGAAACCTGTGGTAAGTATCGTCACTCATTAATTGATATCCAAAGCAGTAATTAAAAAATTTTGGGGGGCGATTTCATTGACGGTAGGTTACTGCTGACGTCACTTTTGAGTTGGAGACTACTCAGTGGGCAATATACAAGAATTTTGTTTCCTAAATTTATATATACAGGCATGAGCTTTTCCACCAATATCCGTGATTTCTTTTCTACCTCGGGGACATAAACCATTATCCTAACACACTGTAGCATAAGCAAACTGGAGCCTATACCGCAATTTTTGCAAAGTTCCGTTCTTTTTTTTTAACCCCAGGCTCATCCCTGTATATAGCACACTGTGCTTCCTTCCTCCTAAAAACATGCTCATCCCTGTCCAGGCTTCATTAACGTCATCTTAGAAGAGATCAAATGTTTGATTTACAACCAATGTATCTTGAAAAGCATCTTCCTATAGTGTATAGAATAGCAGAAAATTAAATGGCCGTTTCAATCGTCAATTTCGAATATCAGTATGATCCAGAACTCTGATCCTCTGCCTGCTGTTATTTGTCACTTCACCAGATCGGTGAAATTTATTTGTACCTAAACCTGTTGACATTTCTCTCCCACACCTCAGCTAAAATTAGTAACCTCACTCTCCCATCACTCTTCAAGGTTGTCTCTGCTGCTGATGGAATAAAGTATTTTAAAGCTAGAGTATATATTACACAATATGAGTTCTAGATATATAGATACAAAATTATACTGATGTACTGGACGTACTGTGAGCTGAGAGTTCAGGTTACTACTCAGCACTTCAGAGTGTACAAGTTTATTATTAATATCATCAGTCTTTTGCTTCTCAACTCTTCATGTTCACTGTTCATTTCTTTTCAGCGAATTCTATTTTTTATACACTTTTGTACTAAAAGTATTTCATTTCTTATAAAAAATTTAAAAAATATAAAAAAATATAAAATTTTTAAGAAAATACTTCAGTCAGAATCCAACAATAGGAGAGGAACTTATGAAATTAATAATCGGTCAGCGACTATATGCACTGTGTCATTGCGTTTTATTAACTAGTACATGGACTTGTTTATAGACTATGCCCCTCTGTGATGGAACACTTGATACTGTATGAAATGAATGAGAAAGAGTATTGCCAAACTGCTGGCAGCGATGGTCTCTGGAAATACTTTTCTGGCTACGATAGTCTATTTTGTAGTCTTGACCCTAACTTGTGATTTGAAATTGCTTCATAATGATATGGTGATTAGTACATCTTGCCCTGAAGGTATGGCATGTGTTTACTCATGTATTTGGTTATATATAGGTTTAAGTTTCCATAGCAACTCCCAACATTCTGATTTCATCGGAGTCTGTGTGACACAATTGATTTATGAGGAAAAATTTGAATCGCCATGAAGACCTGCATTAAAAGCCTGACAGAGGAAGAAGATACACATCATTCCATCTAAACCATGACCTTGCAGAAATTTTCAAACAGCTGTGGACAATTAATCCAGGCTGATTTTTTTAGCTGAGTGCAGCGTCACATGAAATTCAATATGCTTGTATGTATATATAGTAATTTAGAAAAAGAAATTATTTTGATGCATTTTAATAAATAACATAGAATATTAACATAGAATAATGAAGTATAATATGGAATAACATAGAATATTAACATAGAATGTAGAAAATACTGTATCTGGCCAAGCCGGCTTTTATTAATCTCTGCCACGGTATATGTTGGTCATACAGATCATTGACATCACAAATTAAAGATCAAACCAAGATCAAATTTGGTTCAATTTGTGTGACCAGATTATATGGCATTTCTAGCATCTTGATGACCTAGTTTATCTTCACCTTATTTCCTATTCTCGCAATCTCGCAGGTTATTAAAAAAAAAATCTACAATGGCCGTGGATGAAGCAGTAGCTTTTGATTGAATAATCAGGATGCTTTGTGTTACTTAAATGGAGGTCAGTTGGAAGGAAATTATAGACAGTTATTTTGGCCCTCTCTTTGTGTCCTTGCGAACAAAACAGCTTCCTGTAACTGTTCATCTTAAAATGGTATAGTGAAAGGCTGATCGGTAGAGTGAAATATTGTCAGAAATAACCGACCTATTGTTTTTGTGATATAAAGCTCGCGCTGATAATAGAAACTGTTTTTCCTGATTTTGACTCCAGTGTTGACCTAGCTATCAGTATGTATGAGTTGTGACTGAGATATTTGCTGATCTATTATCACCTTTCTGATGGGATTATTCTCTGTAGCATCACTCTTTTTACGGGATTATTCTCGGTTTCTCCAGGATTATTCTCAGCGATATAATTACACATACATAGCAATCATAATAATAATAATGATAATGGACACTTTGTATATATCGTCGGTTTCCGCCCGAAGGTGCTCATGACTATACTACACTTCAGGGAAGATGTGAAAGTTGCACATACTGTAATATTGTAATAACATAACCAAAATGACATCATCAGTTTTTAGTAGAACTTTATTAATGAATAAGTTTGCTAATAACTTTAATCATTAAATCATTAATTGTAATCATTAATCATGTGATGGAAATAGTCTTAGAGGCAATGATAAATGTCTTTTTAATAATAATCCTTGTCTTATTTTGAGGAGAGAAAAAAAGAAAGAAGAATAATTTATAAATATAGAAAGGCATATTGCTTTAATATCTAGACTATAAGGTGACCACTAGTGTTTATTCCATGTTATTAGTCTACCTACCAGCCATTTTGGCTGTAGTGTCAATAAGATATATAGTCAAGAGTTGATTGTAATAAGGATTAATGGTCGAGTCAGTTGT
Source organism: Apostichopus parvimensis (assembly GCA_000934455.1). Taxonomy (NCBI): domain Eukaryota; kingdom Metazoa; phylum Echinodermata; class Holothuroidea; order Aspidochirotida; family Stichopodidae; genus Apostichopus; species Apostichopus parvimensis. Next base: position 42,987 of record KN890895.1, read on the forward strand.
TGCTATAGTGGATATTTTATGATTAATGCTCCTTTGCTCTGACTTCACGATGCTAGTTTTCAATCCATTAATAAACCGGTCAGTTTTACCATAAACCCTCGCGCCATGACCGTCTTCTCATATGTAATTTTTTATGTGATGGGTGGTGTCATTGCGTGCAGTATGCAGGGTAAATGTATAAGTACGCCTATATTTTGAATGTATGATGAATTGTAATCACTAATACACTAAGACTAAGTAATGATATATTAGATCCTCCTGCAAGCAGGAACTCGCGAAGAAGCCTCATTGGCTTATCAAAGCCGCAAGCTCACAGAAGTCAGTCTATTACATTCATATTTAACGTCCATGATTATGAATTGTCAATTGTCAACAACTCTGTAACTGGACGACATACATTAATCTTGAAGTGACTCAAACCGGGGACCTTATGACTGAAAGGCACCGGCGTTAACCAATGAGCTAACACTCCACCGGTAATGTATGCGGTAGAGCCCATTTGAATGCCCTCTTTAAACGTTATCGAGTTAGGAACCAATTAATTCACCACAGAATGTTTTATTTTTGCAAAAATTGTAAGTAATGGTTTATGTTTGATAGTGTTTGAAGATTAAGGCTCATTTATCAGAGTTCTTACTACAATACTTTGTGACATTCCACCAGGTTGTCCCCTCCACCATTCTCATCTCCCTCCCCCCCCCCTTTATCCTCATCTCATCCTCTTCCCTTCATTCTATCCCTTCGTTTCCCTCACTCCCTCCCTTTCCCTCTCTCCCTCCTCCTGTCCTTCTCCATTCTCACCCTTACCATTTTCCTCCCACGGAGAAAGAACAAAACAAAGTTCCACTAGTTTGTTGACAAAAAGGAATTCTGTAGAATAGCCATATCAAATGATATCCTCTGTTACATCTTACAGTACCTTGACCTTTGTCCTATGAATAGACTAATTTTGGCATCGTTTATTTGATTTATTTTAAGTTTATATGACTTATTTTAAGCCATTCATATATTTATTTTAAGCTGTACTGTCACAAGTTTTGTTTTATATCTAGATATACAATTGAACAAAATTTGTTTTTCAAAGCTAAAGTTGTTTTTCAGATGATGTAAAAGGAGAAAATATAAAAGAATGGCAGTTTGTATTGAAACCTTGGGAAAGATTCTTGTTCTGGCTTTTGTTTCAGTTAATTTATTTGATGGTTCATAGCCAAAAGTAACACAAATTTAGGGATGTAAATTCATACATCCATGTATATCACAGTAGATTGTGATATTGCTGGAAAAGCTGATTTAATTTGACAAAATGGGTGTGGGAGGGGGGGGGGGGGGGGGGGGGGGGGGGTTGGTGCTACTCTCTTAAATGTCTCCTGCATATATATGCATCCCAATCTACAGTACTTATCCTGCAAACACTTGGTAACGTCCCTCGTTGCCCTTGCAATCATATCTCCTATCCCCATTAATTATCCCTAATACCTAAATATTCCTACCTCTGTCCTCTACAGCCCTGCCTGACCCCTCACCCTACTCATTGCCAAGAAAAACTGGCTAAATTAGCGTAATTAACTTGATTCTCCCCTTCCTTGCAGTTCATATCATTTGCTTTTGAGTACTTCTTTTTTGTGTACACTGTTCAATGTATCTATCGTAAATATTCTTTAGTGTGTATTTAAAGTAAAGCTTCCTTTGTTTCAATAGTAGGAACATCTATGCCCCCCTTTTCCTTCCCTCCCTTGCTCTCCCTACCCCCCTCCCCACACCCTCCTACTCTTTGGTGATCCGTTCCAAGCTATATGAGTTTGCCATCTCTTATTCACTGATCATCATCCACTGTCACATTTGGCCAACCCTAGGCAGCATATATGTATGTTATGTACACAGCTATTATACAGGCAAAGGTACTACAGCATATATGTAGTACTTAGTACATACATGCATACTGTGTAAACTTCACTGTCTCTCTCTCTCCAATCAGGCCTGATTTATTACACACTGGGAGAGAGAAACAGACTCTGTTTTTGCACATGTACAGTAATTTCTGTGAATCCTGCATTCATCAGAACATGGAGGCTGTTTTTACCTCCATGATCAGAGCGACCGGACCTCAGGATTGCATTTTGAATTTAATCACTGATAGATATGCAGAAGCACATATATAACTATAGATTGTAGATCTTTTGAGGTTATTTTGAATTTTTTCTTCTTTTTTCCCTGATGCATATCTGTGAACTAAATCTACCAGGTCTAGATGACATCATATGTATGACATCAGTCAAAGCAAGTATTCTGTTACAGAACAGTGAGAGTGAATGAATTTAAATTGGATTCACTAACAGGCAGTATACCGGGGTAGTTTGTTCAGTTTGTCTAACCTTTAGCATACAGTATGTTGCCCTTAAAACAATGCTTGCTGTATCGAAGTACAGTATAAAATTACAATGAGACTTTTTAAGCTAATAAGAAGTCTATTCTGGGAGATTGTGACATCAGCTGTGACAGCAGTATGTGACAGCAATATGTGACAGTACTAGCTGTCACAGTTCAATACCCTCTAGTTCCAGACATTGACCTTTGTGGTGTGTAATATTCGATTCTTTTATGCCATAGTAGCTAGATAGTGCGTCAGAAATCCATATTTGTGTGCACAATCAGCTGACCTTATCAGTTCAAATTATGATAACAATAATAATATGCTAATTAGCTTGAACTTAGATTCATATAGTGAAAATATTGGAGGCCTATGATGCTAAAACAGTTGGTAATTTTCTTAAAAGTGATTAAGACAGGTAAGCACAATTAACATAGAATGTCTTGTTTGAGAGGTATTTCAAGTTTCTTCTGTAAACACTATTATGTCAAGCAAGGTTACAAAGCGTTTTTTAATTTGTGCGCATATATAATTATTTTGCAGAAAAATGATAAACCATGGATATATAGGATATTTCCATCATAGTGTAACTTAGGCATGTATAGTCCTTCCAGCTTCCACCATTGGCATATATATATATGTTTGATCAATGGAAACGGGCAGAATTCTCACACAATTCAATCTTACTTTTTGTAAAAGTTCAATTTTGGAATATGACTCTGATGACTTTTCCAGTAATAATAACAGAACAATTTCTCTCCAAACAAATGTCTCTTAAAGTCAGAAAAAGAGACAGTGGGTCAAGGGTAAAGGTTCTATTTCATTGACCTCACTGGAAGTTTTGGACAGTCAGCCCAGGTTAATTGCCCTAAGGAAGTCTTTATTGTTAGTAGTAAAAAGGCAGGAATGGTGTAATTCCTGGATGACGGCTGTGTTTTGGTGATACTTTTTGGAGATGTTTTCCGAAATCGTAAAATCATTCCAAGTTTTCAAAACATTCAGATTTGGTGAATAGGTTCATATAATTTGGAATGTTACTTTGCTTTCTTTTTTACCTGCATATATATCATAGTTACATATTCAGTACGGATCGAGTTGTCCAAAATATATTCAAATGGAATTTAGTTAGTCATCAAACTATGAATCATACTGTATGTGTCTGATGGTGCACTACAGAATTAACAAACACTCGAAAAAAATGTATTTCCTTAATTGCCAGCAAATATTATCTGGCAAATCTGTTGGCACAGGGGGGCACATCCCCCCTCCGCCCACACCTACCACTTGATTTTTCATCCTTCTTTGCCAGCCTAGTAGGTTGCAAAAGTGTCTATTACTATTACAGTTTTCCAGTTTTTGGGATGCAATCTGGTGTCTAATTGGGTTTTTTTGTGGATTTTTGGAGCCCTTTGAAAGTTACAATGGTGTTGAGAGAGTACATTTTCATGAAGTGACTTGAGCAAGCATCAAATATATCCCAAGTACGTACATTTCCATGCCAGTAAGGACATGGAGATTCACTGCATGCATGCTGATGTATTGGTCAGTCCTATCAGCGAACAATACCTAAAGTATCGTATGGTTCCTTACTTGTGATGTTGCACCAAGCAAGGACCGGTCGCTGTCCCTTATAGTCCTAACAATCATCATTATACTCACAGATTTGCTATGTACAGTGACTTTATATCTCCTCCTTCCTTCCCTGCCTAAACTAATTCCTACTACCTCCCATCTGCCTCTCTCCCCCATCACATCACATCATCTCAAATCACATTACCTCATCTCACATCACCTCACATCACCTCACCTAACATTACTTCACTTCACGTTATCTCACATCACCTCACATTACTTCACATAATTACCTCACCTCACATCATCTCACATCACATTACCTCACATCACCTCACCTGATATTACTTCACTTCACATTATCTCACCTCACCTAATATTACCTCACATCACATCATCTCACTTCACATCACATCACCACACCTCATATCATCTCACATCACATTACTTCACATCACTTCATCTAACATTACTTCACTTCACATTATCTCACCTCACCTCACATCATCTCACATTACTTCACATCACCTCACATTACTTCACATCATGCACCTCACCTCACTTTATCTCACATCACCTCACCTTACATTATCTCACATCACCTCACCTAACATTATCTCACCTCTGATTACGTCACCTCACAGTACCTCACATTACCTCACTCACATCACATCACCTCACCTCGATCCGTTCCCTCTCTCAACCTTCCTCATCCCCCCTTCCTCTACCCTTTCCCTCCCCCTTCCTCTACCCTTTCTCTACCCCTTGTCCTCTTTCTCCTCTAAGGTTCTATTTATTTTTTGTCATGTGTCTCGTGGAAGGACAGGAGTAATGTCCCAAATACTGTGGGTTTGAATTATTCTACAACAAAAAATATGAGTCACAGGTCCACAAACTTTTAAGAAACCTGCAAATAACAGGAAAAGTTATTGTTTTGATAAACTAGTGTTTTTGTTGATTCTGGTTTGTTTTATGACTCTGTTCATCATGATGGAGAAATTTATTGATTTTTTAAGAAGAAAACCCACACCTGTGTGGTTTTGCCACAATATAACAATACGGTATAGTTCCCAAGTTTGATGAAAGCCTAAAAGCATTTGTCCTGTGTACGACAGTGTGTATATGTATACATGGGAGTTCTAGGTAACACAGTAAATGTGTGTACTCTTTTTTTGTTAGGAAATATTACACAAGAATAGAAGTTCTAGGGAAGCCTTTGCTTTGACAACCTGTGACCACATTGTATTAAAAAGAGGTTAATTAAATCAAATATCCAGTATTCCCCCAAAACATGTATACATTAACTTCTAAGGAATTTTTTAGTAAACTTTGGATCACTGACAACTGTGAATTGAAAACAGTTCCATTGGTTGTAGCTTCTCAGAAGAAGTGTTTCTGGAAGAGTTAGTCACCATTCGATGACTCAAGTTGTGGGCCATTTTATAGCAAACAATAATTCTCGATCATTTGAAACATATCTAAATTATTTTTGTGTGTTTATGCAGTCTTTTATTCTGTTTCGTATCGCCTATGACAGCACATTACGAGAATGTGATCCAGCTACTGTACATATATGTCATCCAGGAGGGAATTAATTTTCACCAGTCACTGCTTCCATCTACAGTACCTCTTGGCTTGATTAAAAACCAAGTGTCTAAGCATTCAGAAGAATGAGGAAGGATGGCAGGGGAGGGGGAGGGGGGTGGGGAGATGGGTGGAAGAGGGAGGAGATGGGTGGGAGAGGGGAAATGGGGGTGGAGAGGGGGGTGATGGGTGGGGAGGTTGGAGACTGTAGAGTAATGCAAATTACGACAATCCCAAGCATATGTTACATTATAAGTGGTGGGTGTTACTGGTTGCAGAGTGGCCGGTGTTTTGGGTAACACTGGCATCTAGATATATGCTAGTGACAGGGTCTGAATGCCACTTGGCCCTGGTAATTGAATTTAGGTGAATCGGACAGGGTGCCTGGGAGGAGGAAAGGAAACCTTGCACCTAAAAGCTCTTGTCAGTGTTTTTTTTTTGAGCGGAAAACACTAACTGAGAAACATACAGTACTGACAAGGTACGTAGCAACTGTAGCTTCCTCCTTCACTGCCTGCTGCCACTTCCTCCCCCCTTACACCCCTCTCACATACCCCTCTCCCATACACACCCCTCCTGTGTGTATCCCTGGGAGACTTAGCAGTGACCTCATGGTCATATTGAACCTGGCTGCCAGTAAAAGTATTACTCATTTTATTGTTATGTCATAAACAGAATTTACTGAAATGTTAGCGGTTTATTGAAATTGAAGTGGTAGTCTAGCATTATATATAGAGCTAATAATTTTTATTAGCGACACTTGTTTGTTCAACACTCAGAGTAAATTATTCAGTTAGAACTCAGAGATGAATCACCAGATTCTGGGTCTGGTTAAATTATATAAACTGTCAGTCAACAGCACATTGGTTAGTAACTGTACCTATTACACACACATGATGTGACCGTTCATATCTTATATAATGGCTCAAGATGTTCGGGTTCAAATCTAAAAGTAAGAAAAAAGATTAGTTTTAGGTATAAAAGTGAAGAAGAAAAGTGAAATAATATCTTCTTTTGAATTCCATTAAAGGGAATAATTCAACCATCCTTGCAAATATTTTCTCTTTAGTAATTCAAATTATATTATAATAATAACAAAATTATACTAAAATATGTAAGAACAAGGACAAAATTACAACTAAATTTCCTGTTCTATACTTCAGGTATCAAACTGAAGAATTCATTTGATGATAATATTAAAAATTATAACTATACATTTTTTGAAAAAAATTCTTTTTATTAAACTTCAAACAAAAATCATTTTCAATCACTTAGTAACTGTACAATTATTGATGTTTACTGTCAGATGTGTAATTGCCTAATCCTTTCTCTTCCCTCCCCCCCTTTCTTTTCATCCCACCCTCAAATGTTGTAATATTTGTTATCAGTGTACAATATCTACATGTGTGTATATATAGTTCTTTCCAGAAGAAATTCTTATTAAGAACTTAATAAGTATTGCACTTTTGCTGGATTTCTCCTTTCCCCAGGCAACAAACCTACACAATACTGTACAGGTCCAGTAATTAAAGATAAAACAGTACGCACGCATGTAACTATTATTTGTACAGTATCAATATATGTACACTAATCTTTGGTCTATGATAATTCTGTACAATTTGTTATTATTGGAAATAAATATATAATGGAAAAGAAAAAAACCTGATAAATTCATTGGCAGACAACCGAACACTTTTCGTACATACAAAGAAACCTTCTCCACAGCGTTTTAATTCATAACATTTACAGTAATTTACTTAGCTCCTCTCTTACCTGTCTCCCACTCCACATCTGCACTTTCCCATCTACCTAACTACACACTGGAAACGTTTAAGCATTGCGCCCTCGCTCCCTGGTCACTGTCCACTCAAACCTCCTTCCGAAAGCCCATCCTCGATTTCTTGTCCTTAAACTCTAAGATATGGTTAATTGAAAAAGTGGATCATAGCATGTATGCTTGATGATGTCATTTTGGAAATATTCTTCAAAAGTTTGCCCGCCTTATTCTATTCATCTCCTTAAGTTAACTTGAAATGTGATACAATTTGCAAGTTTTGCCTAGCTGTCAATGTTCTCTGTAAACTGAACTTGCACCAAAATATGATACTTTCCCCTGTGGATAATTGAGTTGTAAAAATTATAGAGAAAGTAAAGAATTCTGTATAAATGCTTAAATCGCTGTGATGACGTCAATCTCACCGAGCTGTTGCCAGATGCATAAATTTGCAGAATATCGTGAGGTCTTGAAAATATCTTTGCCTTACAATACGCAATATGGGTGTGGTGTCGACCGAGAAAAATTCCACCAATTTGTTAAGCAATCGACTTCAGCTACCAGAATATTCCTTTGAGCCCGATAAAAACTGCTAAGATTGGAACCGAAACGACCACCTTTCAATTCTGTTATTATGTTATGTTAATTAATGTCAATTAAGTTTGTTTAAGGTTATTGTTAGAAGAGAATTTCACAGTTTTAACCACTCGCTCTAATCAAACCTACATTATGAAATGTTTCCCGAATGGTGAATGAGGGCGGTATTGAAGAACTTAGAATGCATAGACTCCGGATGTGTGATGTGATTAATTCACTTTGGCTTCGGCTTTGAGTACAACGTATCTGTATGCTGCGGTGATGGACGAATCTAACCGTAATTGTTATTGCCCACTTTGCGATCCCCATTATATACATTGCCTGACTTTGCATTCCCATGGCCCTCCCTCACAATTTTGCGAGGTCGGTAAAGAGTGACTCCATATTTTTTCCCTTTCAGGAAACCAAAAATATGGCAGCGCTGCTGCCTGGCATTACCCTGAATTATAGCACATCAGTTGCTGTACAGGCTTTTGAGTTTTGAGAGCAGTCCAATAATATATAAACAGTAACAATATTTTCTAATAATAAGCAGCAATATAGGGCTTATGTTAGGCAATAAAATCATGCTCATTCTTTTGCCTGACATTAATACCAAGTGTTTAAAGCTGGCAAACATTGCCTCTGCCTTTTTTTTTTCTACTTGCAAATTCTGGCAAAACCCACTGGCACTTAGCCAGTACATATTCCAAATTTCGAGGCCTGTTGGTAATAGGCTCAACTGTGAACATTAATGTTCTGACTGGTTTGTAATGTCATCATCTTGCTTTAATGTGGAGAGTGTATGTTACGTGCTGTATGCGCAGAGCTATGTAAACCATTGACGTCAAGGCTGCAGCGTGTGTTCCGTTATCTGAGGAACTTAAACAATCTTCGTACTTTGAGTCATTAAAACTCACAGTTGATATGTTTGCAGACGTTTATCGTCAATATTAATTATAGAGTATTAGTTGATTAAAAAGGATTCTCTCAACTTCTGAGTCATTCTGCTTACACATAAACTTTGAAACTGTTGTGAAATGGAGAAACATTTTGAATTCAATTCTTTCACCTTTGAAAGGATGGAATCCCATAATTTTAAGCACTAGTTAACTTTTAAGAACAGCAATCATGATTTATAAAAATCGTTATCACTTAACTGACATGCGAACAAGTTGTTTTTATTGTCGTTTTCCCACTCTGAAAATTGTAGCGGCATCGTTTGAAAATCAAATATTTAAACTCTGGACGAGTTTTATTGGGCCGATGTCTGAACTTTGAAACAGTGTCCAGCTTAATACAAGTAATCGTCCATGCTCATTACTGTAAACACATGTACATGTTACCAACTCACAAAATGATTCAAATAGAAGGCCCAAAAAAAAACTGTATTTGAGGGCAAAGGTCAAGATTATTTATGTAAACAAGTGTGTCTCCTGTTTATTAGGGAGGTTCATAGTGTAAACAAATATCCTATTAACTGCACTGCCTGGAGTGACTCAGATCTGAAATCTGAATGATGTCACAGACTTTTCCCAGGAAACCGGGTCCTACCACAAAAGTACCCTTTACAGGAAATGAGGTACATGTTACAAGTGAAACAAAAAAAGTACCTATTGAATGGTATTAATTTTATGATCTTTGTTAAAGTTTAGAAATCTTTGATATAAAAAGAGAATCAGGATTAGTCTCCTGTCAGAAGCAGCAGACCGTTTGACTATGTGAAGAAAGCTTTCAAACTACTCTGATCCTTGAAGTTGAAAATTGGCAACTGTTTTTGTGTGTTTTACGAAACATCGAGATCTTGACTTTTCATTCTGTATTCAAGTTGGGCAGATTGTACATGTGGTTAACAGAGGTACACAGCTGAACTTAAGAGAAGAACGGAATTTTTTTTTCCAACTTCTTTTTTTCATCTTTTAGACTAAAGGTAAGATTGTATTATTTATACTCTGTGGAAAGATTTTGGCAACAATTCCTTGGAATAGTAAAGTTTTAAAATTATGCATTTGTATTTTTATCCTCTTATAAAATATTTTTTGGTTTCTGTGTACAAAAACTGGTATGTATGTATATATATTTATATATATAGATACATCTTTGCAATTATATAGCAATTTGGCTAGTATCTTTTATAGCATTATGCTATACTGGATAAACTATTCTGTGAATTCTGAGACTCCAGGTTTGAGTTAAAATAGACCTCTGGTTCTGTAAATTAAGTTTTGAAACAGAAAGATTCGAAAATTTCATTGGAGAATTTTTTAACATGTAGAACATTCTTTTTATCACTTTTATACAAATAAAAAAGTACCAAGAAATCGGTGCTACTGTAGCTACATAATTTAAATATCCTTCATAGAACTGAACGCCACCACCTGCACCCCCGTATATTTACATTGAATTGAATTTTTGGTTTTCCCCTTTCCCTCGACCGTGTTGCATAATATAATTACAAATTTTAATTTTTGACCATGATAGCTCTTACACTGTATTTTGTATCGTATCAGTACTACTGTACAGTAGCTTCACTACTGCCAGTTACTGTAGTTTGTTCCACAGTACTTAGAATTTATATATTTGTATGACGACTCCTACTTGCAACTACCTAGAGTACAGGGTCTATAAAGCCAAATTAATGATGGCCTTTCAAGGATTGGCATTTATGACTTTTTATGGGATTCAGTTGCAAAATTCATACAGATGACAGCTTAAGCTACATAAATCAGTCTGAAACTGAACGATTCTAAAAAAAACCTTTGTGTATACATAAAGTGCAGAGTTTGTTAAGATTATGTTTTCTTTAACGAATAGAGAAATAGAAAGGAGATGGCTTTGATTGCTAGCAACGTATCTATACATTCTTCATATTACCAAACCCCAACATAACGTCCCCTCCCCATGAGGCTGTGTTACCTAAAATAATAACAAATAACCATTTTTAACCACGTTTTTTTAACCAATGTCAGCACTTTGTACCATATTATCTTCAGCAGGCCTAGAAGTTAGAAGTTTTTAGCCCTGCACTTGGCTAAAAATTGTCAAGTGCTGAATAGATCTAATTGGTTAAAATCAAGTTCCCACTTGCATTGTTTTCCGTTGAATTAATAAAAAAGGAATATTTGTTTTGCACTGGCAGAAAATATACAGGGCAGACTTTTATTTCCTTCTAGCAAATGGAGGAATCCAGCTAGCATAATTTAGCCAGTAAATAGAGCCTGATCTCGGCTCTATCCATTTAGCATAATTTAACCAGTTAATATAGCGAATTTGGATTCTATCCAGTGAGCAAACTTTAGCCAATAAATACAGCCTGATCTTGCCTCTATCCAGTTAGCATAATTTAACCAGTAAATATGGCCTGATCTTGCCTCTATCCAGTTAGCATAATTTAGCCAGTAAATATAGCCTGATCTCGACTCTATCCAGTTAGCAAATTTTAACCAGTCAATATGGCCTGATCTCGCCCTCAATCCAGTTAGCATAATTTAACCAGTTAATATAGCAAATTTGGACTCTATCCAGGCCTGCTGCAGTAAATTGTCGATTGCTCTGTTCACAGTTGGAATAAATTCACTTGATCAATGACTCCCAACCTACCTACAACTCACTGTACTAGTGTATGGTATGATCATGCCAAAATTACAAATGGGGTTTAAAAGATTGTTGTAAATGAGTTTTTAATGGGATTCTGTGGCAAGGATTTCCAGAGACTTGTTTTAAGCCCCTTACCTAACTGACAGGCCTGTAAAACCTGAAACTGTCAATAAAAGTTGTGCAGCGATGCATAGTATCACTACTGTACTGTACGTCCAAGGAATTCTTACCCTCTACGCGGTTTAATAGTATTTTCTATGGGTTTTTTTCTTTCTGCACACGTGTATTGTAGTAGGTGTATCAGCTGTGACCGTTCTTTTTCTTTCGTCAAAGGATTATTATATGATGATCGTAGTACGAGACCAGTAGTTGGCCTTTTTTCCAAGTTCATGTGCACAGCAGTTCAGTTCAGTTGATATTTTATATTGCAGGCATTTGCATAGCCCTATCTATATACCTGGTGATATTTACAGTGAGGGCTAGTCAAATCAATTTCTATTCAATAACAGCTGGTGTTGTTTGGATAAATGGTTTTATTACCTTGCGAAAGGAATTTATTGCATTTTTTGAAAGTTGCTTCTTTTTCATAGGTGTTTGCCTTTTATGAAATTGTATTATTAAAATCAACTCGGTGTATCTGTACAGTAGCTATGCAAAGTAAAATTGAAGCTGTTTAATTGTGAGATTTTGTCTTTTTGGGATGGTGTTGTGGATGGGTGGGATGTGATTGTTGGTGGGGGGGGAGGGGAAGGTAAGGTCCCTTGTCAGGGTTGGAGAGTCACTGGTGATGAAGAGAAAATACTTTACAGAGAATAATCTATTTTGGTATTTTCAAAAGTTTTAAATTTTATCTATTAAAAAAATATTATGGTTTCTGTGTACAATTGAAAAACTTGCTATGCACCTAAGTTGCACTTGTGTATCACTTTCACCATTTTGTATAGCATTTTGCAATGCAAATACCGGGCTAAATTATTTCCTGCATATGTCTCAAATACACAAATAAACTCTCTAACATAAATTGTATGTTTACAGGGTCCATTTTGGCCTACCCCACTTGGAAACAGTACTTATATATTAAATAATGGGCAAAAAGTGCAAATGTTAAAGTGCTCAATAACTTGTTTCATTGTTAATTTGCAGGAAGTATACCAAACATACCTAGGGTATTTTTTACTTACATCATTAGACTAAGACATACCTTCGTTTTGTGCATTCAAACATGATCATCATAATGAGGTAAATTCAGTAACATTTATAATTTTCACCCCATTCAGACACATTTGTTGCCTAGAGACTGTCTTCCATCAGAACTGTTTAATAAATCTCATTCAGATTTGACAAAAATTGATAATTTGTGTCAGTTTTTTTTTTTTTTTTTCGTTATTGGAAATTTTGTCTAATTGGGGCTGTTTCCTTTCTACAGGGCACTGTGTGGTTCATTGTAACAAAGCTCAATGCAAACCCGCTAGCCTTTTGTCACAAACTCATGGAGTAACAATTTTTTCTCTTATTTCTTGGCAGATTTTGTAATGGCAGGGTGACCAGTTTACAGGCATCTCTCCAACATGCCAGACAAAAGCTCCCAAGATACCACTTCGAAGCTCTTCGACGCATTCGTGGCTGCGAAGACCTTCAAGGGTATCTACTCGTCATTCCTGGAACTCTGCGAGCACACCGAGGTGAAACCTTTCGTCAACCACCAGACGTTTTACACCTCGTTAAAGTCCAAGGTGATTTCGTGGAAGGCCAAGTCGTTATGGACCAAATTGGACAAGAGGGCCAACCGGAAGGAGTACCTTCAAGGGAAGGCTTGCCCCCATACAAATGTAAGCTGATACTTTAGTCTAGGACTGATATTTACGGGTGCTTCAGGGATCCAGGACAAAACTGAGATTTTGTTTGGGCAACAACCCAAATTGTCCATGAGGTTGTCCGAGCTACAGTACATCCATTTAAGTCATGCTCAGAGTTACTCAGATTGTCTATCCTTTCATCCGTCTTGATAGACAACTAACTGTAAAGGAAAGCTGAGTTTATTTGAGGGACAATTGTCAGACTCTCTTAATAAAGATCAGTCATGTTACTTCTGAACTGGATGAATTCCCTTGCATACCCGTTCTCGTTTTTTGACGAAAATATACACGAAACATGTCTGATGTCATGGAGGGACACTTTCAAATCTGTGTCAATATTTTTCTGCAAAATAATACATCCAAGTTTCCTTCTTTCAAATTGGCATATAAATGTTATGAATTATGAATACACTACAGTCATTGAGGAATTGATAACCTCACATCCCCTAAGTAGCAAAAAACTGGGGACCCTATCCAAGCCACAGTCGAAAAGAATAAATTTGAACAAAATAGCAAAAAGCAAAATAAAACAGTTTGCTGTCAATGTGCAACGACGACAACACACCTTGTTTGCTTCAAGTTCACTTACAGTATAAGCAGTTTATAATTGCAATAATCAAATCTCAAAGATGATTTTAAACAGGAATTGCATAGAAAATTTCACCGGGATACTTTTATAGGTTAAATGCGGTCTTCTTTCAACAGTCCAAAATAAATAATGTTTCACTGGTCGTATCCTCTTAAGCAATCGATGTGCTTTACAGATATTCGAATACAGATCTCTTTGATGATTCTTTGAGCAGCCGAAAAAATGGCAACCTCTACCCCACACACTATGAGGTTGCCCTTTGGATAACCAATATACTTGCATTAAAAATCATACATTGATTTTTTTTTGGAGGGGGGGGGGTAAGACCAGTTTTGCTGTTTTGATAGTCTGTGTGTAAGATAATTAAATTTGTCAGAAATGGCATCCCACAGAGAAGTTTAATGACAATTCAAATGAGAGATTTTTTTTTCAATTTTTGTTTTGGCCTACAAATCCATATTTGAGCCTGAATGTTGTTGATAGGGAGGAGGATCTGTGACCTTTGAAATTAGAGTTTCACAAAATTATATTTGAGTGTGCCACGTTACTTTTGCTCACTACTTTATACAGTGTATATATCTATATA
>KN890898.1:6705-20275 GCA_000934455.1 Apostichopus parvimensis
CGCCAAACTGGTAGAGCGGATAATACCGCCAAGGTGAGTGTGCTCATGTGTGGCTCCGTCTGTTCGTCAAAGAGTATCAGAGAAACATACAATTGTAAGTATATTCATAGAGTACATTGACTTCATTCTCTCCAGCAAAAATCTGTCATTAAATCTCTCTCTGAACTTATAATTCAAAACTGACCTCTTTGTGATATTAGATAAACATGGTTGGTGAACGAAAAAGAATTCAGTTTAAATTTCGTTCTAAGGAACATATATATTTTTCTAAGTTTGGGAATGCCGAATACAGAACCAAAAATCAAAGCAAGGCCAGAATGTATGATTATAAATGTGGGGGGTTGTTGCTCTTCACCATTGGGCAGTAACTTTGATAAACAGGATTTACTACTTGGTTACTTGTCTCCAGTAATTTTACGGCCATAATGATCTGAATATTGTAGCAGTTGATAACAAGAAGATATTCTCTTAGTCTTTAAGACACATTTATTGGTGAGCGATCATTAACTATTTTTCTTGATTTTGACAAATCTGTCAAATAAACGTTTATAGCTGAAAAGAAAAAAGAAACCAAAAAGAGTGGGCTAACCTTAAGATATGAATTCCTGAGGTTGGATATGTGTGTCCGAAGGAGTTTGATGTCTCTCGACTGTGAGTTCTTAGCATCCAGAATGAACAACATCTCACAGATATCCAGGACTTTTCCAAACGTCTTTTTGACCTCATAGAGCAAGATGTTCCCCTGTCCGCTGACTAGCTCTCCCGACGGTTGCCGGGGGCAATTGCACTGGTCCGCGTGTGTGGCCACCAATATGACTTTAACCTCTCGAGAATATTTCCCGCCATAACCTGCGAGATAGATTCAGTGACTCCACTTGAACTTGTTGACTGACTAATATTAACATGACAAGAACTTCAAAAATAATGATGGTACCTTTCCACAAAGGTTATACCATCTGGCTGTGTTTGCAACGTGACATCTCCTGCAACACAAATACTGTTATCTTGTTTCATAGTTGTCAATTTTGTCGGAAAGTAGAATTCCATGAGGTAGTCTTTGTAACGAAATGCAATCATATGCTTGTAATAAATAATTAAAATCTTTTTGGTAAAAAAAGGAAAGAAAACCATAACTGCACAAGACTATAAAGTGCCAGATTGTAAATATTCAAAAAGACTCAAACTGGTTCTTTAGTCAGCTAAAACATCCTAAACCTAACAAAACAAGAATGATAGGAACTAAATACCAGTCTACCATTTAACAGTACTTACAAAGATTACTTCCAATTCTCCTTTCACGATTTATTTAATATTTTTGTTCATTTTTATCTATCTGCAATGATCAAAAATTAATTAAAAACACATAACATTAATGTTAGAAAAATTTGGAAAGCAGACGTGTAAAACTAGCGATTGACCTTCCATGAGTGCTCAAAATGGATTACCTACCGATCGGCTCATGAGCGGGAAATCTTGATCGAATCAAGTTTAGCCAATAGGTGACCTGCATGAGTTGTTCTTCGTGTGTGTCCTCCAGACTAAAGACGATGATGTTAACACTGCCGTCATCCTCTAAGAAGTGTGGGTAGATGGTATGGTAGCTCTCGAAACCAGCAAACTCCAGCATGGTGTAATCTCCAGCACCTAAAAATGGAGGGAGGGTGCCCCACATATTATTGTACAGCTGTATAACCGTTGCTTGATACATAACAATATTTGATTATTAATACCAGTTTTATTTTTATTTTATTTGTTTTTTTGGTGAGAAACGTGACTCTAACTGACTCAAATGTGGGAGGACTACATACAACCTACGACTGGCAAAAGTGGTTACTTTTGTATAGATAAACAATTTGTATTTATTTGTTACGATAAAAGCTGAGTGTCCGGACTTAAGACCTTTACCAAGTAACTCCAAAACTAAGATAAAGCAGTGTGACAGAAGCATTTTAAGGCTAAAATGTTTTATTTGTGACATAACTCTACCATCTGCTGCAGAGGTGACATTTTTGTAAATAAATGTGCAATGCTAAAAAAACTGTCTGGAATATTGCTTTACCATGCACTGCTACATACCAGTTTGACCAAAGCCTTCACAGACCAAGACATCTTATTTGAGACACGGGGGTTTCAAGATCCAGATTGAAGAAACTTTTACTGACATGAGGACTGACTTCACTATTACTCTTTCTTATTCTGATACTCATGTTGTATGCAATATCATTAAAAATAAAAGAACACCCCCCCCCAAAAAAAAAATTAATATATCTATGAACTTAAATCCAGTTTTAATTTTTAACATAAAGAAACACTTCATCAACTTTTCTTTGCTGGTGTTACCTGCAATGTTAACATTACCTGGAATGTTTGCGTATGTGAACTGGATTCCCTTGGTCATGTTGCAATAGTCAATCACACTACTGGTAGAAACGTGCCTAGTCAATACCCCCTCCTCCATTAATTGACTATCCCGTACCGATAACATCGGTCTCTTCTGAGGAGAGGTGTGAGCAGACAGCGATAAATTTGATCTAGACTTCCTCAGCAGACCTCTAAAGAATCCGCACTTCAGAGAGTCGATCAGGGTGGTCTTGCCCACTCCCTGGTGGCCGAAGACTTTGATTCTGGTCCGAGGGATCGCATGAGACGAAAGCCCCAGTTGCTGTGTGAAGAGATCCCGCATCTTGCCCTGGGAGAAGAAAAACAAAACTTGAGATTAAACTTGATGAAAAAATTAGACAAAATATTTGTATTTGTATTAGGGTACCTTTGGTATAAACACAGAAGTTTGTGTTGGTTTGACTGGCAAATAAACTAAAAAGGGCAAAAAGGCATTGTGTAGATGTGGTAAATAGCTCTGCAGTTTTTTAGGACACTGATATCTGAAGGTTTCGTTCTTGAGATATCATGCTTACAAATTCTGCAACTTCTCAAATTTTCTCATCGTAATTTTTTTCCGATTAACATTCTGTCTGACGTTGAAGAAGATCCCACAGAATCAAAAGGACAGGCCTTCTAACATTTAGACGTTAACCTACATAGGCCTTCTGCATTTAGAAAAAGCAGTTTTGATATTAAACAGTTTGTCATGTCAACAATTATGGATAGAAATGTTGTCCAGAGATACAGGAAGCAAATGAGATCAAAACAGAAATTATAAAAATTGCATCTGCTCTTTCTCAAAATGAAAAGTATCTCTGTAATCTGAAATTGCAACGACCGGGGCTCTATTCCCAGCAGAGGTACTTACACCAGTGAGCTGATTTAGGACCTCCACGACCTCCTCGTGTCCCTCTAAGGCAGCGATCTGATAAGCTGTCAGACCATCATCATCCTTAGGCTCCATCTCACAGCCCGCAAAACAGAGGTACCGTACGACCTCTACGTGACCCCCAAGAGCTGCCAAATGCAGTGGCGTCAAGTTGTGCTGTGGGAGAAAAAGAGAAACTTAATCGTGCAAAGTTAGATCAGCTCAGGGCAGGCCAAAAGAGGGTTAAAAACACTCTAGCAAATGAGCTCTCCTACCCTTAGTCAGCTAGAACAGGATTCAAACAGTTGAGCAAAGGTTTAAAAACATTCTACCTACTGAACTACCCTACCCTAAGCTAGTCAATTTTCCACTGATATTAGTTTAAGTTTCTTACCTTTGATTTCAGATTCATATTGCACCCATGCTCACTTAACAATTCCACTTCTGGAAGCATGCCTTCCTTGCAGGCTATATGGAAAGCAGTTTCACCACTCTGAAAAAACATAAAAGACAATAGTTGGGGGCCAACAAATGATATATTTACAACAAGAAAGACACATGGAAGTCTCAAACAAGAACAACCAATTGGTACATCGGATTCAAGAAAGAGACATTTGAATTAATAGGAACAATGAAAGATCTGTTTTGCCTGATAATAATCTGAGATTTTCTAGAAAACTAAACACTGTAGTTGGTACATATATAAGGAAATAATGTAACAATGCTTAGGAATATATTCCTAATGATTACTTGCATAACACATTTCTTACTCTCCTCAGAGTGATTTTCTTCTAAGTTTAGTGCGTAGGGTTCTTTTACTGAATATAACACATCAACATGATTGGTATGAGAAGTATCCAAGCCTCCTATCTTGAGATATCCTGTTTAAAAGGTTTCAGGTCTGATGACATCAGATGACCTTTGCCCTCTACTAAAAACAATATGGTTCTTGTACTCGATAGGATGCATAAACATGCTAAGTGTGTAAAGTATTCATATTTCCTATTATATCATGTTTACAAGTTTTTTAGAATTTGACCTCTGGTGACCTAAGATAATCTTTCACCTCCACCAAGAAGAATGCTCACTATAATGTATCTACATACCACGTATGATTTGACCATCCTTCCTAACTTGAAATATCATGTTTTGAAGTTTTCAGTTTGACTTTGGTGACACTCCAATGACCCCCACAAAAGGGACAGGATTCTTCTACTTAATGTAGGACATCTACATACCAAGTATTCGTCTTGATATGTTGTGTTTACAAGGTTTTCATTTCAGTTTGACCTCTGGTGACCTCAAATACCCTGTGACCTATACCAAAATAGTTGGTTCTTCTACTCAATATGGGGGGGGGGGGCATCTGCATGTCAAATATGAAATTCATCAAAGTTACCCTTCTTGAGATATCGTGTTTATAAGCAAGGCATCACACGCAGACACACACACAGACACCAACACACACGAACATGATTGCATAGGTTTCTCTTGTCATCGAAACCAAAATGACCGACTTAAAATTTCATATGTGTTTATCTGAAATGTTGAATAATGCTTCTTGAAGTTTCAAAAGCACTCACCTTTGTTTGTAAGTCTAACTCGATTCCAGATTCACATAGGAAGCGAGCGATTTCAAAGTGACATCTTCGAATACTATGGTGAAGGCCTGTCATGCCGTGCTTGTCGGAGGTATTCAAGAAGGCACCAGATAGGATCAGACACTTCACGATGGTCAGGTGACCTCTGGCAGAGGCACAGATCAGAGGCGTCTCTCCATCCTTTGGAAAGATAATATATATAAGGCATTTATATAGCGTCATAGCTAAAACGATATTCTATGGCGCTTTACAAGGAAAACATAAAACATACAAATGAACAAAAACAGCAACAAGACAGAAAAAAAGGATTACTTAAAGGCCTCATTAAAGAAAACTGTCTTCAGAGCTTTTTGAAAGAAAGAAATGTGGATTGATTAGCAACCGAAGACGGCAAGTAGTTCCACAGCCTGGCCCCAGTTACAGAAAATACACGGTTGCCAAACTGTTTTGTGCTGGTAGCGGGAACGTCTAAAGTAGTAGCAGATATACTTCTTATACAGTATGACGGAACACGCTTTGTAAACATCTTACACAAATAATCTGGGCCTGTTTATTAATACATTTAGGATGCATATCAAATGTAAAATGTGATACATTATCTTTGAAACAGACAAGAAATTTAACCAACAGGAGGAGGGAGGAAAGAGCCCCTGAGAGCTTTCTGTTAGTAGATGTCCATTTGATTAAACCTTTAGTAATCAAACCAGAAAAATGAAAGCGTAAAAGTGGTAACGATGCCTAAACACATTCATGGTGCGGTAAGCCATACATGTTAATAATCGTTTCAGATTTCTTAACCCACCTCTCCTTCTCTTCAGGGAAATATTTGCAGTTCTACAGTATGATAGATACCTTTCCCTTTTCCATAGCACAGAATAAAAGTCACCTTGGTTCAATTCCAGTCAGTTCAAAAAGTTGACCTGACACAATTAGTTTATGGTTTATAGAGAAATATTCACAATGTTGGGGAGCATCTGCCCAGCTTTGTCATGTTGTAAACCTAAAGACAGTGTTTCTTCCTAATTTCCGTACAAGCTTTCTGTCGCCACCCTAATGGTTTATTCTTTTTAATACAATTTCCAGTTTATCAATTTATACCATGATGTTAGATAAATGAAAACGACAACTGAGCCTTTATGCAAACTCATTTTCCTTCAGGCCCAACCAATGTGAATTGGCAAATATCCAATGTCTATTTACCATCGCTATAAGAGATACCAGTCTTGAAAACAACACTATTTATAACATCATATAGTCAAATATGAATGCACTCTTGACTACTGTACTCTAAGCTAAAACATTGCAAACATCACACAGTGAAGCTAAAATGTGGTATGACATACTAAGGAACGTACATAATATACCAGCACATCTTGACATTCAAACCACCTGCTGAAAGAGCATCTATTTATGATGTCATTTTTTGGGTAATAAAAACATATAAGAGACTGGAAAATACTTTGAAAAAGGACATTTCTAGATAACATATCACAAAAGCCACCTTATCCTGAAGATTATCGAGGGTAACAGTTTTTTATACAGTAAAGGGAGAAAACTGATATAGTTTACCTCATTCTTGAGATCCAAGCCTGCACCGGCCTTGCACATAATGTCAACGATGGAGGCGTAACCGTGCCAGGATGCTATGTGGAGCGGTGTGTCACCATCCGCATCCTGGAGGTACATATTGATGGTTTGATTGCAGAGATACTCGGCGGATTCCCTCTGTCCATAGCGGGCGGCTACGTGCAGGGGCGACTCCCCGGTCTGTGGAATAGATTTAGAGCGGATTGTCACACTCAGGTGTTGGCTTTCTGAACTTGAAGGGGAATACAACAGTTGTTAATATGTCATGTCAGGTAAGAGAACAATCCTTGAACATTCACACCAAATACCTCAGAAGAAAATAAGTAGCTTCCAATCTAAGAGCTTAGAAAAGTATTCATCATTGCATTTCATTGGCATTTTACACCAATATTTTGTGACCTTTCAAAGACCTCCTTTTATTGTCACATTTAACCCCTTTATTGAAAGAGGTAGGGGTGGGGGAAGGGGGGCACAATCCTCTTTTGCGACCTCCCAAATTTATTTTCAGAACTTGTTGAGACGGAGGGCTAAACTAAAATGCCATAACAAAATACAGTTCATTAATTTCTACTACATATTAAAATATGACCGAAAATAATAAAATGTGTCTGTGAAGATAAAAACAATTTCAGAATTGGGTGGAAAGATAAAACTTCTCTACCATTGCTAACGTTTCTGTTAGCGAAGAGAGAACAACGTCCAGCATAGTGTCTCTAATACTCTACAGGGTTTGATAATGCTGCCAAAGATAGGCCAGTGACCGCAAAACAGTTACTTCATTAGGTCTATGACAAACAATCAATAACCGAGCTGAATAAAGTCCATCAGTTACATTGGCTGGACAGAAATAAAAAGAGTTTCTACTCATGGACAGGATCTCATTTAAATTTCTTTGCTTCGACTTTGTTTCTTCCATTTTACTTATTTTGCAAGAGGACTAATTTAAATTCAGTTTCTATCTCTCTGCCAGATGAATTTTTGTTTTTGATTTTTTGTAAATTAATACCTTATTTTGGTCATCCAAAGAACAGCCCTTATCTTTGAAGTATTTGATAGCTGAGACCTGTCCCTGTCTGGCTGCCCAGTAAACAATCCCATCTCCTCTCTGTCAAAAAAAGAGGAGAAATATTAAATGATGAATGTTACTTCCAGAAGTGGTTCAAAAGAATGAAAGGAAATTTAAGATAGAGGGAGAATGGGGGGGGGGGAGATAAATAAGAATATATTAAACAATAACTGTCATTATTTTTGTTAATTCTCTTTAAATAAACACACAAACTTATATAAATGGGACAATAACAAATTTTTCATTTGAATATAATATTCAAGTGTCAATACTTTTCAAAACTTTGATACGCTCTTAAGATTTATACTGTGACAGCATCTTTTTTAAGTATCTGTTGTATTTCAAAACTTCGGAAAAATTAAAGGATCGAACCGAACTGAGAATATATGACGAAGGATAATGGAAACAGTTCATCAACTTCATTATCATTTGGGTCTTTAAATATCATAGAATAGTGCATCAAATACTTCTGTACCAAAACTATTATTAATATATCTTTATGTCAGATATTTCACAGACTTGCACAATCTTCAAGAAAAGATTCAGAAAAATTAAAAATTAAAAGGACTATCAAAATATGTTGGTATATGTGCATCATACTGTCCATCACTTTCTGGAAATGCAAATGAGGTGTGTGTATCTTTTAAGGAAAAATAAAAGAAAGTGTTTCTTTTTATTGACCAGTATAATTTCTCTATTCTTATTTCTTTATAATTTAAAAACACCAAAAAAGCCAAATAATGTTGGAATAATTGTATCACACTACTTACACATACCTTCAAAGGAAACAACAAAAATTAAAATCGAAAACTTAATCATCAAGTTTGAGGGATGAAAACCCTATTTTCAGTTGTGTATAAAAAAATCCTGTTGAATTTCCTTCATAGCTTTAATATGGTTCTGTTCCTTTTAGACTCTGATTAAAAAGACTCCTGGCTTAGTCACTGATATTGGGGGGCTAACCGGCTAAGTTAGATTTGACTATATACTTGCCTTGTCTTTAACATCCATGGAAGCCCCTTTTGATTCTAAATACTTGATGATATCTAAATGGCCATAACCAGCGCAGAGGTGTAATGCCACTTCGCCATGCTAAAAGAGAGAGATGAATGAGATGACCAAGATGATGATGATGATGATGATGAATTTAGAGAAACAAAAACAGAAAAAACAGAAACCAACTAAATATAAAGAGAAAGAAAAAGTTATTACATAAAACAAAAATATTAGCCCAATTTGCCAAAATGAAATCTTTACACTCATACAGAAACCATTGTGTCCCACAAAGTTTAAGGTAATGTTGTATTTCTTAATTTAAACGAGATTATGATTTGAGATTTAAATCTGATTCCAACCTTCGCGGTGAGTATTTCAATGGACCTTATGTAACAGATTTATAGATTCGTTTGGTGGAAAAAAATCAAGCAGGGTGTTTTAGTTGAAGTAAAACTTGGGGTTGGTGAAGTTGTAGACCAAACTCTGAGAGATGCTATAACTACAGACGTAGCTATCATTGATGCATTATGACTAAAGGCACCCTTCTTTGATAAACTAAATCTAAAGGTACCTGTTGTTTATACATACAGTATGACTGAAGGTACCTTTCCATAGTAAAAAATAACCGTAGGCACCTTTCCTTTAATACTTTAGTACAACTGAAGGCACCTTTCCACAGTAAAGTATAACTAAAGGTGCCTGCAGGAACACATTTAACAAACATCTCTTGAAACAGCCATGTGCCTATTAATATAGTGTATGTAATAAAGTGTATGTATTGGATTCGTAGACTTGGTATGAACTTAATATAGGTTGTAGCTTATTAACCGAATTGCATTAAAGGAGTAAAATTTTGAGGTATATCGCATTCCAGCAGGTTGGTTATCGGCATTGATAATTATAATAACCAATGGTTACAGAAGAGCAATAAGATATATCTTTCAAAAACACTAGCAGACAAAATTCATAAACAGAGTGTTTGTGTATTATAGTGATTGTACTTGCATTAGTTGCACACACAACAATATACTTTAGTTGCAGCAATTTGTGGATGAATATATAATATTTAAGGTTAGGCCAGCATGATTATCACAGTTAGCATTAGTTGCTTTGGCTGGACTTAATACAAACAACAAAATACTTAAAAGTTGCAGCAATTTGTGGATAAATATACAATAATTAAGTTAGGCCAGCATATGTAGCACTAGCATGCAGGTACATATTGTTATAGAAAAAGAGTAATGATATACGTTTCATACACAATACAAATATGTCGAGACAAAGCTCCAAATATTTCTATTACACTCTTATAAGTTTTATTATTTTGCGGTTAGCATAAATTGGTATTAAATTTTTGCAAATAGTATTATACCACACATAACAAATGAGTAATGTATGGAGATTTTATTGGCTTTTAAAGTAGCAGTTTTATGTCCAAACAGAATTACTTAATATTATCAACTGAATGAAACTGAATTCAAGTTAATGTCACCTTATCCTTAGTCATGCTCAAAACTGCATCATCCTGCATCAATGAACCTGCATCAAACATCTCTATCACACTATCACTCATCGCAATGCTAGGATTCATGAGTCGACTAATATGTTATGGCTAGTTGTCACAGAATGGGTACAAAAGGGTGGTAGAGTGGGGAGGGGGCTGACCCTAATTCCCTCACCCCACCTAACCCAGCCCCCCCCCTCAACTGTGTTAAATATAGAAGTTGGGGGAAAATATGGGGCATAAAACACTGTCACAAATTATTAATATTATATATTAATGATTCTGTTTATTATCCTGTTTGTCAATTTCTCCTTTTATTTTCACTTCTCACAGCAAACATGACAAACTTTGTTATATGCTCATAGCTATATGAACAGTAAAGATTGAACATTGAACTGGATGGCAACGGAATGGATGGTAAAATTAACGAAATAATTCCTAGTAACATTTGCAGAAGCCTCCTTTAATGTGCCCCCCCTGCCCCCCCTCCAAAAAAAATTAAGATTCTGAAGGTATTCCTCTTTGTGGATGAGGCTGACATTATGCTTCGACATATGAGGCAGATGTTTATGGCTTGGAGAGTTAACTGAAGCATGTCATTGTAATAATAACCAAACTTCTATTTACCAACGTCACCAACGACAGGATGTAGAAAGTCAAGCATGGGAATCTCAAAGGACAAGTATGAAAACAGATTTGGATTGGTTTTGTAGAATATACACAACATTAGTACACAGGATTGCATTGCGATATATTCCATATCGCAGTCTCTGTAAGTACAAGAGCTTTAAACCTAATCTCTGATGAGCAACAACAATTATTCACCCTAAAGCTTGTCTTGTGTGGCCTAATTGCAACTTTTAACAAGAACAACTACAACAAGAACAACAATAATAATTATAATCATAATAATAATGATAATAATGATAATAATAATAATAATAATAATAATTACTATTATTATTAATAATATTAATATAGAATCGCAGTCAGGTACTTGGAATGGCCAACAGATCTTGGTTGTAACTACTGAGCCGTCTAGATGGTTGATGGAAATGGAAGAGCTCCTTGATATAAGGAGAGCCCGGAGTAAGGGCACTGTAAATAATAACAAGTGCCTTGAAAATAACCCTCAGCTCTCTGCTCCACTTTTAACAAGGTCATATGTAATGTTCACATATAAATACTGCTATGACTGTACAAGAGGTGTACATTAATTTTATTGAGTAGTCTAGGTAAACTACTGACAGGGACTCAGGCATAGGTATGAGATTGAAGGAAGAGAGGGACTTATTGCCTGTGATTGCTAATGTCTGGGGGAAGGGGATGGTGTGGGGGTGAACACTCCCTCTTGCAACCATACACAAAAATGAAAAAGTATGTAAAATCAGTGTTGGGTTTAGACCTGGGGGAGGATACTCCCAGCTGATCCTCTACATAGGGGGTTGGTTTTATTGACTGCAGGGCCACCGCCACCCCCTTCTTTATAAAATCCTGGACCAGCTCCTTTTTCAAATCTCATTATGCTGCTTAACTACAGTTGTAGCTATAAGAAACTAGCCGGTTTCATTTCTTGTATTCCTGTTCTTGTCAGTCATGAAAAAAAAAACAATTTTCAGTTGAATATTTTTAACCTTGATGGAAGTAACTCTGCAAATTGCTGACACCTGTCGTCCTTTACATGCAAAGATCTATACACTAGCTCTGCTCGGCAGTAAACAATCACTCAAGCTGAAGAAGTACAAACTTTTCAAGATCACAGAGCTGTGAAATCTATTTACCAGTTCGAGAGTAGATTGATACTTCCAATGACCAGTTTTCTGTCAACAGAAACATTCCAATTATCGAGATCTGAGATGTTAGACATATTTTCTCTAGTGAGATGCGACGGAAGCAAATTCTTGTGGGAAGAAGGTAGGACAGAAGAAGGGGGAAGGGGGGTGTGAGTGGGAAGAACTATATCAGAAGGCAAGAACCAGAAGTGAAGAGTGTGGGGGGTGGGGGGGGGGAGTGTTCCCTGAACTTTGACTTATGGGCAATGGACAGAAGAACAACTGAAAATTTGTGCCTGCTCCTTCTCCAAATCCTGCCCCTCCCCTCCCCCCTCTTCTCCTCCTCTCCTCCTACTATCCCTCCTCTGTTTTATCTCCATTGCAAATAGACACCGTGGAACTCAAGATGTTCTCATTTAATTCCATCACCCTTTTACCTTAGTTTTGTTGTATTCATACGCTGACCTCAACTTTGCAAACAACTGACCTTGTTCTTTTGGTTTGGGTCAAACGAGGTGAGGTTCTCGACCAGTTCCTGTATGCCCTCAAAGTTGCCTTCTTCTACTGCATGGAACACGGCAGTCAAGACAAACGACTCTTTGTGTTCTTCCTCCACCTCGCCACTCTTTAAATTACAAAGACAAAAGAAGCATGATAACGATGATGATGAATATGTGTGAATTTTAGAAACAGGAGCAGATAATGCACAACCCACAACAATATTCTAGATGGACTAATAATGGTCACCTGGGACAACAATGAAAAGTACTGTTTTCCCAGACAGAATATCCCTTTCATTGTGAAGAAAACTTATTTTCCTTTCCCGATCCACTTCCACGGTGTCTGAGAACAAGATTAATGGGCAACTAAAACGTTGGAGGAGAGTCTGTTTTAATAAATAAAGGTATATCGTAATTTAAGCGGACTGAAATG
The DNA here is from genome assembly GCA_000934455.1 of Apostichopus parvimensis. NCBI lineage: Eukaryota > Metazoa > Echinodermata > Holothuroidea > Aspidochirotida > Stichopodidae > Apostichopus > Apostichopus parvimensis. Next base: position 19,415 of record KN890898.1, read on the forward strand.
TGCAGCACACCACTGAATGTTAGGTGTTTAGATTAGCCATGTAAAGTATTAACTTACATTGTCCATATGGACACAATGATAGGCTTAAAACAGCTGCGCAAAGAAGCAAAGAAAAAAAGAAGAAAAAAAAAGAAGAAAACAGAACGCCACTGTCAGCTTCAATCCTTGTGTTAAAAGATCACAACAATATGAATGGGAAATATTTAACAGGAAGCAAATTTAAGCAGAAAATGGACTACATCAAAGGACATTTTACTATCATGTTCATTACATATTAAGGTTTAAGAACAAAATCAGAGAAATAGCGGAGCAAAGTAAAGGATGTTTTCTGTTGGCTCATACAACAACAAGAAATGATTCAATACAAGGATTGGTGAATTTTGAAACCACTATTGCTGTATGATACAAAGCAGAGACTATGCTTAAAAAACCTATTGCTTTGCAAGGAGATTTCTGAACCTCATATACCTGACATTCACTTCCAAAAATCACGCATGAGCTTTATTCCCTTCAGTTATCTAGTTTAATATGTACCTAATTATAGATTACATATACGCAATCTATATATTATATTATATATATAGGCATATAGCGCCATAACTAAAACGATATTCTATGGCGCTTTACAAGGATAAAATAAAACATACAAATGAACAAAAACAGCAACAAGACAGAAAAGAGAAAAAATAGGATTACTTAAAGGCCTTATTAAAGACCATAAATGCCTACTAAAGAGCAACCTTCCTCCATTCCAGCAAGTGACAAATTGACTCAATTACTGTCACTTTAAGACTTTAGTTCCCTAGCAACAGAGCCTTCCACGTAGTCATTAGGTCAAAAGACAGAAACTCTGTGTCAATG
>KN890898.1:27985-43797 GCA_000934455.1 Apostichopus parvimensis
AGTGGGGGACATATTCCATTTCTGCTTTGTACACTAAAAAACCCATTCAATATCAGTGGGGGATATAATCCATTTCTTCTATGTACACTAAAAAAAAACATTCAATCTCAGTGGGAGACTTATTCCATTTCTGCTTTGTGCACTAAAAAAAACCCCATTCAATCTCAATGGGAGACTTACAGTGAGTCTGTACCATAGAAACTGAAGTAGGAAGATTGACGTCATGTGACATAAACTGCAGCCACTCATCCAACAGTAGGCGCTTTGCTTGTAATGGCAAGAAAGTACCGTCGCGAAAATACAAACACTACGTCTTTGACATAACTAAAGTGATTAAGTTGACATAAATCACTCATAATGGTGATATCGTGTGCCGCATTTGGGTGCCAACGTCGTCAAAAAATGTGGCAGTGGACTGCAGTTTCACAGGTAATTCTTAGAAAGCTATAGTAGAAACAATTACATAGGAATCTAATTACCTTACTAGTGTCGTCTGCTCAGCTGCTGTTTTGTTATTCACTGGACCCTGGATATGACTAAAGCTTAATGACAACAATTATCACCATCTTATTTTACTTAACGATAGATCTACACATCAGAATAACATCGGATGACGGTTATGATGTCCTGGGCTTATCACCAACAATTCAGTACTAGGAAAATAGGCTTGGCCTAACTTAGTCCTTTGTACGTACAGTAGCCTTACCCTTTGTCTAACTTAGGTTAGCCTAGGTCATTACTTACATAACTAACATATCTAGAATTTTACAAATATTCAAACACATCATCTATTTGCAACATACTCCCAATACTGTAAATGTGGCAAAGGGCATAAGTAGTATGGGCCTAGCTAGTAACTTTAGTTTTGAGGTAGGCCAAAGCCTACTCAGCCTAGCTAGGTATGTTCTGGACAGTAACTTTATAGGCTATTTGCCTAAATTTTACTCAACGATGATTTCAAGTAGCTAAACAACATATAATCATTCAGTTTTAATTAATGACAAATATCCCCATCTGAAAATCTGCCCTATAGTAAGACTGCCATCATTTTTTGCCACTGCCCACTTCTTCACCTTTCAATGTTATTAGTCTGGAACATTAGCCTGTGTGTTACGTAATCAATTCACAAAGCCTAGCAAAGGAAACAAGCGTGGAAAAGTCACTTCCCCGAGGGCCTATTTAAATGCCCGAGGCAGGTAAACTGTTGTGGCAGTGGTATTAATATTAAAATAAATCAAATTCCGAGATGACATTCAAAGAGAAACTATTTACTTGAATTTGTTTTTGCTTGTTTTATATTTAATTACTTGACTTTCTGTTTGGATGGTCAAAACAAAACAGATTATGGTGAGGTGAATGTCTTCTAAACAAAAACGATATCACAGATAAGAAACAACAGTAATGCATCGATAGGTCTAAATCTCACACACATTTTGCTTTAATGTAATACTGTAGACATAACAACAACAAAAAATGATAGAAATTCACATTTTTCAAAACTGGTAATACTGACAACATAAAAGGGTAAAATCTTTCTGACATTGTTTTGAAAAAGCAAGAGTGAGGTCTGAATCTTATCCTTGGGAATGCCGGCCTCTGTTTGGCTTAGTTCCTGAAAATTGCACAGCGACCAAATGAAACCCGCTGCTCAGGAATAACAAAGTTTATTTTTGTTTGTTTCTTTCAATCTGTTCTAAGCTTTCACATGTTCAATTTTAGCCTTTGTTTTACACGTGTGTCATTAAATTTCATATTATCAGATAAAAAGTAGTTTAAAGACCAATATAGGAAAAGTAAAAGATTTCAATAACCCAAACCATTCATGAAATTATATAAGGAAAAGCAAAAGATGATGAAATTATTAGTTTGAAATAATGTGATAGTAAGAATGTGATAGTAAGAATGTGATAATGTAATATTTTGGAAGAGAAAATTTCTATTCTGGTGCATAAGTAATTCCCTAACTGCTAAATACATATTTATACAAAAGAACTAGTAAAATTAATACTGAAAAATGTAAAGTATTATAAAAGTTTCTAACTCACTTTTGATTATATGAAGAAGAAGAAGAAACAGAAAAAACCCACATAAACACTATATCAAAAAACAGAAAAAAAAAAAAAAATTTGCTAATATAAATGTCCATTGAACAAAGCACTGTTTCTGGACACATCAGCCTGTGGAAAACCTTCATTATAAAGAAAATGATTACTATCCTCAATGATTAACAAACTCCACTGTGAACTTAATTTAGGAATTTATCTGTCTAATCAAATAGCCATTTAATCACATTTTATTTAAATACTGAATATAATATCATGTCAATCAAAGACAAAAGGTCTATTGTTTTTCTCTGTTTCCATTTTATAAGAGGGTCTTTAGCATGTGAATATTCATGACTTCATCTTCGGAATCACTTTATTGGCTATATCCTACAGAGAGTGTATTTCCATGAGCAAACGAACACACTGTCATACGCATCTGTATATCACAAACAAGGGACAATCCCTTCGAATATGTCCTAAGGAGTTGTGTGGATAATTGGGTCTTGGAATGGAGTTCTCTCCCAGGAGCTGCAGTCACTGTGGTTTTCTAACAATATTTGTGTTGTAGAATGAGACTTTGTTAATACCCCCCGCACCCCCCCCCCAAGCCTTTCCATGAGATATAATGCAGTATTTAAATTTCCTCTGATCATGACAGCAACATACTGACTACATTTCCTGCTACATCTATCTTTATTGGAAGCCAACTGTGCTGTCGAGAGATGACATCACCACTATCAATGTTTAAAGAGTTCTCAACTTTCAGTCAAACATCACCAACATGTTCATATGTCATAACTTTACAAATTAACAGTTGTGCAAATCTTACTTCACCATCCGACATTTGTGCTGTCAATAAACTAAACCAAATTTGCTATTTCCCTTTCTAAATGTTGAGTACCTACACAAACATCCAGTGTTATTGGTGTCTGAATACCTGTGTATAAAGCCAATAATGAGAAACGTTTCTCGCCAGCACTTAATGCAGAAAGTGATTATCTCTTAACGAACCAAAACAGCACTTAAATGAACTACGTGTACGAGCAGATCTCTGTGTGCAAAAACCTAGTATCTTTTGAACATAAAATATAGTTTATAACTTAAAGGGATAGTCCAGTAGCAATATTCACTCCATTAAAACCTTTTGTTAATTATGCTGCATCAAAGGATGCAAGCAACATGATGGTAAACATGATTATGATGTCAAAATATGAATATTTAATCATTGGTGTAACACTCTTATCCAAATATCTGTCAAAATCAGAGAGTAACATTTATAAAAAGAGCTTAATCTTAGAATTCTTCTTCCCTGCAAAGTGTCTTCATTTCACAATCATAATACAATGCTACATCATAGGAATTAAACCAGAAAGTTATTGCATTAACACCAAGCCATACTGAGATCATTAAAATGTCCATTTTTTTCTGCTTTTGTGAAATTCTAACCAGGTTAATATCAAAACCAAACTAATCCTTCATGTGTCTTATATCACTCAATCTTTGTGAATACTTCTGTTAAATTAATGGAATGGATTTTGGAAACATACCAATCATACATTTTTTGCCTACATTATTATAACAACAATAATAATACATAAATGTGAATATACAGTACACATGTTTACTAAACTATTTTAAATGGTAAATGGTAAATATCAAAATATTTGATTTTTTGGCATTGCAAACTCTTCTCTGGGCTGAACTCATTCAGTTAAATCATCTTCTGATCTGTGACCTTAATTTTTAACCTTTGACCTCTCCTAGGTTGTTATTGGCATCCTCTGGGTCAGATGAACTGCTGTTGCTATGGTCACTGTCCTGAAAAGTCAAATACAATATGACTACATTCAGAAGTATCATTAACACAACATTTTGTTGTAAATTTAAAAAAAAAAAAATTGGTCAGCATGACACTCATTTCTCCAATATGATGGAGATCAGTAAATTGAAAATAAAACATGGGACCAAACTGGAACTCATTCATAAAACTTAAGTTTGCTATAAATAATGCTATAATTCATTCCTTGCCAAGAAATTCATTTTATTAACAACATATTGAGAGATTCCATGCAATTGTTTTTTTTCCTACCAAAAAATGAGATACCATTAATGCCCTCCAGGTCAGTTATCTTAGAAATAATATGACCTCAACCCAATCCCCTTCCCCCCCCCCCCCCATAGCTCTACATTCCATGTAAAAACAGAAAGGTACCACAGATGTTTTGCCATCCTTACTGGTATCAATGTTATCTAACAATTTTTTGTATGCCTCTTTTGCTGGTAAACATTCAATTGAAGGCAGTACATGGCCTCTGTATCCTTCAAGCCTTATGGAATTATTGCACCATACATGTAACTGTCACACAGATTAACCACACAACTAACTCTTCAGTAGTATAATAACTATTGGATTCTTCCATGATATGATCCGTAAAGAAGAAATATGATGAAAATTTAAATGTTTCTATATACATTATCTTGCCAGCAACCATGATTGGATACTAGGGTGACCACATTCGGAAGTGGAATGTACCACATGGAAGATAAACTATCGAACTGATATTCGTATGACATACTTGTGAACTATGGTGGTATGAAGTTAGTAATGTTAAAAGTATTATTTGCTACATAAACATATTGAGGGCGCTAGTGATAAATGATATACTACAAGCTTGATACATCCTAATTTCTTTACATTAACTCATGATATGCAGCAGTTTATAAACTGTTTTATTTTAATGTGATTTTTGAAAATGTGTGTGTATAAAGGTTGCCCTAAATAACCCAAATTCACTGAAAAGAGGTCACAAACCAAATAGGAATACAAAACTTCAAGATTGAGGAGAGAATGAGCCCCAATTGTTGTACACATTTATTAAAAGGCTGAATGAGTTGTTGGAATTGTTTTGGAATCTTTCATTCTTATTTCTTCAAAGAGCAAAATGGTAAAACGTTGATAATACACTGCTTTCAAATATCATATTTACTCTAACTGTAGATTTTTTGTCTAGATTTTCTTCCTAAGAAAAGACAGGAATAAAATCCAAGCACCATAATTTGGTTATGAGCATTATAATTAGCTTAAAGACTAATGAGCAGCTTACATGCAATGGTTAACAACTAAATATCACCCCATGCATGCAACCCACTGATGACATACAGGTAACTAGCAAAGAATAATTTAACAAAGTGTAGAAGCCCTCGCCATAAATAAACCATTACCTCATGTGAATGTCGATCCATCTTGTTTTTACTTGCATCTTCATCTTCATTCTCCATCTGCCATCGCAAATGCCTTCTACATACGACATGATCTGCAATTTTTCACTCTCTCATAAGGGAGGGGAGGGGTAATGGGAGAGAGGAGAGGGGGTACCATCTGGAGGTTTCACCTCATATTTCCTAGCGAGAAGGAATTTTGTTACGATGATCGGAACAGAGCTCCAATGTCATTTTCTTTACATGTCCTGTCTAGCCACGGGGACACACAAATGGGAACACTCAGACATTAGGAAGAGCATTCTTTCGCCTTTTTATGCCACAAAATGTAATTCATGTTGATAATATAAATGCCCAGCACATGCTAAACTTGGGCCTACCCTGAAGGAAGATGGGGAGGGGGAGGGTAATGGGAGGGTCAAGAGGCCTATTTCAGTACACTTTATTTAAAAGTGTGTTTCACCCCATACCCTAACATCCTTCTCTCAAATATTATGCAGCTCTTATAGTTTCTTATTTTCGAAGAACACGCCAATGCATTTGTCTCTGCACAAGACATAGTCCGTTACATGATATCACCCTTGTGGTATAATATAAATTAGTTTAATAGCCCAGAGTAATAAAAAGCGTCATGTTTAGCAGAAATATTGTATATAACATGACATGCAATCACAAGTACCATCCCAACACCATACATTCCATTTCCCACCGACCACCTCTTGAGACAAACATAACAATCTGGTTGCCTCCCTCTGAACCGACACAACCTGATACGGACAAATTTTCAAGTTGACTTTTCTAAAAGTTCTTGCCCTGTTTTAATACTCTTTCCAACCTTACTACAGAAAACTGAGGACAAGGTAACTTATTTTAGAGATATGCCACCTATGTCACATGGTACCTATGTGTACCTATGTCACACACCTATGTCACATGGTACCTATGTGTACCTATGTCACACCTATGTCACATGGTACCTATGTGTACCTATGTCACACCTGTCACGTGGTACCTATGTGTACCTATGTCACACTTATGTCACACACCTATGTCACATGGTACCTATGTGTACCTATATCACACCTATGTCACATGATATACAGTAAGCTGTTAAAATCTTCATAGTCCAAATTATGCAAATAGTTTAGATATTAGAACCTGTCAGTTAAGAGCACACTACTGCTACATTTATAACAAGCTGGTAAGCAGAGTTAGAGCGAGAAAAGAAAAAAAAATTGCTGGCATGAAACTGACCGCTGGTTACTCGATACAGATAGATTTCATTTATGGATGACCTATTTTAAGATGCGTGCATAGATTTTATCAGTGAGATGAAATGTTATTCTTTTCTTTTTCGTAGTCACGGGAACTCCGAAATACATTTGACTAGTTTCATTCTACCATTTACTGACAAAGCCCTTAGCAACGACATCAATTTCTTTTATCTTTTACGACCAAAAAGTTAGACAGAAAAAATTGCTCAGGAAACTATAATCAAAACAAAAATATTTCTAAGCATGTTTAGTTATCTGTCGAGAACATTGTAAACTAAGAAATGAGAAGGGGTACAACACTGTGCATGCAAACCTCTAATTTACATATCATCATTAATGACATGAGACTTCCAATCTATGTTTCATCTGATGTGGTTTAAGTCTCCTTCGTAAATAAAGAATTTAGTTCTAGCAAATTCATCATGTTATAAAACAATTCCTCATGATATTCATAAGAAAAGAATAGCGAACACACTACATGAATGATATTTCAAACATGCCAGAAATATCCAAAATATTTTTACCCTAGGACTCTTCAATCTATTTAGAAAAGATTATACCACCACCCCCCCCCTTCTTTCCACACTGCAAGTCTTGATAGAGTGATATAAAGAGTGCACTCTTTTCATTTTTTTCTCCACTCTTATGACTTTGTTCTAAATATGCTATGAAGAAGTGCAATGGATATATATATATATGTAATGCTCAACTACTCAAGGGCACATGAAAGCGTACGATATACTACATGCATGACGATAACAATGCGATTATGCAGAGTAAACAAACTTCCCGAACAGAATGAACGAACAAAATGGAAGGAAAAAAAGAGAGAGACGAGTGAGAGGATTTTGGATGACCTCATTCGTACTTACAGCGGTAATGTCACCTGTAGTGCTGGCGCTCTTCAACCTAGCATTCCTGGAGAGTCGATTACAGATGGACACCACCTTCATAGATTGCTGAGAGGATGAAAACAAAGACATGTATGTAGTGTCACGAAATAAAGGTCGTACTGTCAAGACACAAGACAATTTATACCTGCCTTTTACGCAACATATCACGCTAGATATCTCTGATACAAGGAGGATAACAGTCGATTAAACAATCCATTTAAGGGGAGAACAAATTTAATCGAAGAACAAGGCAGATATTTCATATCCAAAATGCTTCAGAAACGTCAAACTGCTTCCGAAGTTCATTTCTGTATGTACGCTATGTTATTTGGTCAACAAGTGATGAGATAGAGTAGTGAGGTTGCACTATCAGACCACGAACATGTGTACTGTCCTTCTACATAACATATCAGGCTTAACCTCTCTTGTACAGCGGGGATGATGATCTTCCATTAACCAAGACAATTACCCTTAGAAGATAAAACATACAATACATTCGGAAATGACTTTCTAACGTCGATAACATTTGCTCGTCAAAAACTCTCCGGGAGAGACTTCAGATTTCAATAAATCCATCGAATCAGAAATTGTAGGATTACAAAGAAAACAATATTCCCTGAACATTATGTAATATAAAATATAAAATAATATATAAACTATCAATTTTCTGAGATCACCATCGGACTGACTCTCACTGCAGGACAACTGACAGCATTTTAAAAACAGACTTTTGATCCATTCTGCACGGTCCATACATGAAGACAGAACTACGTATGATTTTAGCTCTGGTTTGTGTTGAAGAAGCCAGTCTCAAAATGCAGGAGGGTAGGCCAGAATATTGATGTATCCTAACAACTTGTAATGTCTGAAGAGGGGCACAGTAAGCTTTGACCCTGACAGAAGACACTGCATTCTCAGAGGAAGTGTGTTATATTCTATCATGATGATAGGCTGTCCTAGAGAGACACAAATTTTAAATTAATTTTTTTAAATTTGTTACCTTCCACCTTTTCTTGGCGTTAAAGCGACGTAGGTTTTCCATGTTCAGATGAGAGACCTTCCTCTGTAATTTCTGTTTCTGACTTCTCGGCTGAAATGATAACAAGATTTAAAAGTGGAGTGGAGAATTATATAAAAAATTGACTGAACGAATGGACTAAAAAAACACCCACATATCAAAAAGTATAATCAATGAATCAAAATTAATACGCTGGGTATGATCCACACATGGGTTAACGTTTCAAACAATAATAATGTTACTTATTTTTTACTATACTTCTGTAACTTCTATGATCTATGATACAAAGGCTCCCATAAAAATGATTTTCTGGTGACAAACTATTTGCAACTAATATCAAAGAGAACAATATTTCCTCACTAATAGTTGAAAACCCCATTTCAATATTTTGCCCCTCACTTGAGTATATGTTTGATTTGAAGGGTTAAACATTCAACTACTCCAGGAAGTTGGACCATAAAGGGACCTGTCATGTCATCTGGGCAAATGCTGTTCGATAGCTTTTATCATTTGCTAAGCTGTCAAAGTTCTCCGTACTTAGAATTTCATCAAAATACATCCTTCTTGGAGAAATGTATCGAAAAATTGGAAGACATTTTCAGCTGAATCATCCATTCTGCTGTTGCCAGATGCATTTACAAAATATCAAGTTGGCAAACTTCATACCCTTTGCGATATAAAATGCTATGAGCTAAGATGAGGAGTTTGCCTAAAATATTCAGAAATTTGTTATCAATTTTGCTAAGCTAAGCAATCAACTTCAGACACCAGAAAATCCTTTAACATGCCCATCATTTCAGGATACTTTCATCATACGATTCATACACTGCAACCAATTTAGATTATCCGAAGCAATTCATGATGTGAGTTGTGAAGCAGTGATACCAGATCTGCAGATTTCTTTCCTTGTCCATAAGACCTATTTCACAGTAAATCAATCCTACATGGTTCTAGCTACTTCTTCACAATATCTACATGATAGGATAGCAGACCTACACATTTGTAATCTAATCCACAATAAGACTATGATCATGATAGGATAGCAGACCTACACAGATGTAATCTCATCCACAATAAGACTATGATCATGATAGGATAGCAGACCTACACAGATGTAGTCTCATCCACAATAAGACTATGATCGGATCCAGAGAGAATATTCTACTTACTCTAATCCAAGGATGTTCAAGGCACTCTTCAATTGATGATCTTTTCCTGATGAAAAAAAATGGGAGAAAGATTCATTAACGTACATAGTCCTTTGATGCCCAGCTTTCCTCAATCTTTCTTTTTTCCCCTTAGAGAACCATATTGTGATTTTCCAAGGGTAGTTAGTCACTAGCAATACTTATGTAAGGCATAAAATCACAGAATATGTACTCCCTTGAGATTGATGATTATATAAACAGAACCTTGAACGATTTGATGATAACAGATTGTAAATTGGTAGAAAGACTGTTTGCTCATTTCTCTTTGCTATCCAACTGGAAAAGCCTGGTGTCCCATGTTGGGGTCATCACCCATAATTAAGAAACATGAATTCCCCCTTCATTTAAAAAAAAAAAAATTTTCCCTTAATTTAAAAAGTGGAAAAGCTAGCCAGTGCATAATGGAGTCTTTAATTCCCTCCCATTATGAAGATAAAATGAGTCATTTTTTCCTAAGTTCCTAATTCCTTGTTGCAGTAGTAAATTAATACATGTCTTTCATAATGTACAAAGCTTAATTGCTGGACCAACAGAAAGAACATGCTGGCATATGAAACAAGACATTGAACTCTAATAGGACATTAAAGGAGTAAGCTGATGGAACTAAGAAGCTCAGGGTATAAACGGAATTAGGAAGCTATGGAAATAGGAAACCAAGGCAGGAGGAAGTTCCTTTTTTTTGGGGGGGGGGGTCATAACTATTTCAAGTATCAATACAATTACATTAATGTTTTGTCTTTGGTTATTTTAAAACAAATAAAGAGACAAGTTTACATTCTGTTCATGAAAATATAAGTTGGGGACTTTCCTGGGCAAGCATTTTAACCACCATCTTCTATAATACCAATATTGTCGATGGAAGGACGGGCATTTTTCCAAGTACTGATGTAGTGAGTTCAGTAATGTACTTAGCATGCATGTATTTAAGCTCATGAAGTTTTGGGAAAGAGTTTGTCATTTATGATAGAGTGGTGGACATTCTGACTGCTGCAACATGACAATAAACCAGTGTAAGTAAGTGTCCCTTAAGACATCCCATCTACGTCCAGAGCAATCTTCACACCATGACAATAAACCAGTACAGGCAGTCTGTGGAGGTCCGGCTAGGGCCTGGCAGCTTCAGCCAGAAAACTTTTGGTGCACGATTTTTTGCTTACTTTGCACCTAATCGATGCAATGTACTACCAAAAGACATTAGGTCAGCACCATCATTAATTGTTTTTAAATCACTTTGGAAAACACACCTTTTCAGAAACATTTTGCAATTTAAGGCTTCGTGCAGTGTAGGTGACTTGTCATGTTGTTTTTATCATTCGTTTAATCATTTGTATATTTTTAAGAGTGGATTCCCTCGTTTTCTGTGCCCTTGCCCTTGCTGTTTTAATATTTTAATTTAATCGCTGTATCAATTTTAAGCTTTATGCTTTGAGATCATATTTTGATGTAAGGCACTACAGTATAATAATAAATTATTATAATAAATTATTATTATCATTATTATTATTATTATTATTAATATTATTAATCATGATGATACTCACTTGGGATCATTTACAAGCAACTTCTGGATGAAGTCTTTAGCAAGTTCGCTGGTGGTATCAAAGTACTGTTCGTCAAACTCATAGTTCACAGCGGTGATGTTTGCAAAGGTCTCTTGTTGATCTTCACCGAGGAAGGGAGAAGCACCGCTTAATCTGATGAAATAGGAAAAAGCATATTTCATATTTTTTATAAATAAATTAATGTAGGATATTGCATCACAACTTTCAGAGCATTTCAGATCCAAAATCCCTTTCTTAAAACAGATTCAGCCACTATTGCAATATTGGCAACAGGGTACTTGCAATTAAGAGTGTTTATTGATTGATTACTTTTATGGGGATGGGGAAGAGGAAGAGGGCTAGGGAGAGAGGAGAATGGGGTAGAGGCCCGAAGATGGGTAGGGAAAGAGGGTGAGGGGAAAGGGAGGGGTGCAGCTTCATCAAAGCTGTACCCTACCCCAATTTGCCAAAACCACTAAACTAAACTTCTGTGAACCTCACTGGATAGATATTTTTATAATATCATCAAAGGACTGACGATATAGTCAACCATCCTTTTCAGAATGGCTCCCATCTTTATCACTTTTATGGTATATTTACATATATATGATCAAGTTCCAATCTATAAACATATCTCAAGCTTCTTTGTAAATCAAAACACTACACTATCTCTTTGGCAACTGCACCCACACTTATAGTGACCCCAAATTTTCAACACCGCTGAAATAAATTACCATGCAATGTCTCAATTTTTAATCTTTTCTGAAATTTGATCCCTCAGCAAACCTATTTGTTTTATTTTTTTCTTCTCTGAATGAAACTATAATTATAACGACCTTCATCAAAGTTATTCTACCACTACCGATAACAATAGCTGACAAATTTCCACACAAAATTTGAAATGTGGATGATATCCTACCAGTGGAAAGTCAATCAACTGTGCAGAGATAACAACTAGCACAAAGTCAGTGCCATCCTTAACACCCTTCGGCTATGTAACACCCACTAGATGGTCATTGTCTTCTTTTATCATAGCCTCCCATTCAATCATGTAGGCCCCACTGTGCTTCTGATGACATTACAAGAGAATTCACATTGTAGTAACAGGTAAATAGTAAATAGTAAGTTAATGACATGGCAAAATCCTACTTGTGAAAATATCACAAAGACCAACACAACATCTTCAAATAAGAAACCAAGAATTTAGCTTGAAAATAAAAACCCACCCATGTACTACTTTTTAGCCGGACATGTTAGGATTCTCTCTCCCTTGTTTGTACTTTCTGAAATCGACTCTCGGTCGCTGTAACACCCATTCTCTTCCCTCTCCCTTCTCCCAGCTTAAAGTTTCTTACATTCCCTCTCCCAATGGCTCTCCTTTTCAGCAACCCCAAAATTAGGCCAATTTATAAGCTTGAAATCAAGTCACAGTGTTCAAAGCTCAACAGTCACAAATTTATTTGCAAGGAGTGCCTAATTGCTTCTCAGAACTGCAGCTAACAACAATCACTATGGACAGATTATGCTAATTGTCAACTCACGGTTGGTTTACTAATGTACAATTATTGAAGTGTTTATTTATGGAATTATGGTTCTTGTGCCTACGTTTGCATGAGTCATGAATAGGCCAAATCTTCTAGAGCATTCAAAAGGGGGTTTGACTTGACCTATGACCTCTATGTGCTCGTAGACTGACAAGAGGTTACGAGTTTTCTCTTCATTTTACCCAGATATAGCAAGTACTTGTAATGTAGTACTACTAATACAGTGAACAGCAGGGTACCAAAACGCACAGACGGCGACACGTTTTGAAACTAATATGTAGCAAGTGACTTTAATACAAGTGTAAATGGTCCTCATGTCTGTAAATGATGATTCTTCTCACCATGTTTATTCTTGCTCTGACAAGTTATACACGTTCAGAGTATTAAAGTGTTACTGCATGTGTATAAGTATTAATATTTAGTTTTTATATCAAGTATTAAATGCACAGCAAAGAACAGTAGTGGGGAATAATTCAGTGTTTACATTTTGTTTCCTTTACTTATAATTTATAAAATATTGAACACAATATGGTTTTGTGTATAAAAGTTGCTATACTGATACAATTTTTGGATTTGTTTACCAATTCGGTCATATTTTGCATAGCATTTTGGAATATGATAATGGATAAATTATTCCCTGAGAAGGACGTCAACATGCACAATGTTTTGACAATAACATATTGTAAGTCTGTATGTGTGTTACTGAGCAGGGTGTCAACATGCACAATTATTCATTTCTGTCTATTGGCAAACTCTGCCTCAAACTAACATTTATAGGCAAAGCAGGTCAGGCCTACATGTCAGTTTAGAGACAGTGATGTCATACCCAGAATGCTATGTGGTCACATTTGTGATGACATATAAACATCTGTTTTGATAAGTAAACATTTGTTTTTGATAAGTAAACATTAGTTTTGATAAGTAAACACTAATACCAATTCAAACAAAGCTAACATCAGAATTATTTTATAGAGGAAGTGGTTCCGATTGCAGACACACTTAGGTGGTTAAAATTCCTCTTGCCCTTCTGTAATGTTACCTCTTCTCATATCATTGCCCACATCCATATATTCCATAAAGCCAGTGTTGACAAATATCCCAATTCCTGTGTTACCTATTTGTGAATTGTAGATACTGAAACCTTCTGTTTACATTAACCTTGTAAAGTTTTGTTAACATTAACCTCGTTAAAGTTTTGATAAAATGGGGACCGGAAGAAGATATCAAACTGTTCACACCCAACAGCTTAATGCTTATGATCTTATTGCACAGCAGCACTTGTATGGAAAAGGAAAAAAAATATGAATTTGTTAAAAAGTCAATAGTTTTGATACATCCTGAAGGAAACTAAACAGGAATGGTTACATAGCAAAATGATAAATCCTTACTCCTAATTGGGACAAAACAAAATCCCCCCCCCCCCAAAAAAAGAAAAATGATAACAGTAATGTAACTAAACTTGAAATTAAGAGCATCAAAGGCAACATCTTGTTAAACTGTGCCATGCTGTGTTGTAGTTGTTATTCATTAGATAGAAGCAAAAATGAGGTGCTGCGGAAAATAGTAATATTGCTGCAGAAGGCTTACATTTATTCCAAAACACATACTCAGACTTGTTTTAAATTTCTTTTCCTTTCCCCTATGTTAATCGATTAAATCCCATCTACGATCTTTTGGAAAAGTCCGGACAAATAGCTAAATGTAAACACAAACATTAACCCTCCATACTCCTGAAGTCTTACCATATTATCAAAGATTGTTTCATTTCTTCATGAATGAATGAATGAATAAATGATTGAAACATCTCTGGCAAAATTGAACAGCGAAAGCTAAATCTATTTGGAAAAACTTTGCCATTCTTTGTTTCAAGATAAATCTCGTTAACTTGTGATTGAAGTACAGCATTGCTTTAATATTAAATTAAATTATTTGTTTAGTTTTGAGTCAGTGTCTTCGTCTGATGATCATTTAACGTGACAAAAAAAATTGTCCCGCTGTTTGGCTTGAGGCTCAATTGTCTCTCCAAAGAGTACACATGAGGGTAAAATATTTGCGCTTGTGTCATCCAGGTTTGCCCGAGGAATGCAAACTATCAAAAAAATAAATGCAAATGCCCTGTCAGGGTTTATACCAGTAGTAATTAGTGGCCAGCAAGACTAAGAGTTTTATGACAGGAAAAGGAGGGGGGAAAAAAGGCAAAGAAAAACACTGGAAAACTCGGTTCTTGAAGAAATGCCGCCATGGGACTTCAAACAAGACAGCGATATTTTTGTGTGGAAAGGAGGAAGAATGAAGTATAGGACACTTCAGATGACTATCGAGACCCATTCGAAACCTATAACGAGACGACGATTTCTATCAAGAACGAAAGGATTCATTATTTCATATACCCCCACAGAGAGATAGAATGGCAAGACGGTTTGAAATTACAGACGAAGCTACGGGTACAATAAACAAGGGACTTTAAAGACTAGATATCACAGGCACTACTTGTCAAACTTTTCAAATTGTTTCCCTGTATTCGTTGAAATTTCACGACTATATCAAAGACACTTTGAATTTTTTTTTTGCAAATTTTATAAAACAAGAACGGATCGATAGTGATATATTATACCCCGATATTCATAATCAAGCAGTAATATCGGTTAGATATTGCCCCACACACTCAATCTGGGTCATCAGTGAGGTTATACATATATGGTAGGAATACACTAAGAGACCTGAATCACATTGTCTAGCTATTAATAAAGGAAGATACAGTGCAATATTCTAGGGCACACAATTTCATTGAAGAAGCTTTTAAGAGTTTTGGTCGGCATACGAGTGTTCCGTGAAATACGATCTTGCAATCGATCATCCAATTTTAAGATATCCTGATAGACTTTTTCTCACCAAGTGACTGTAATTTGAGGGTGCGTTAATAATTAATGAATGAAATTGATTCATTCTCCAACATATCACTTATTATCTGTTTTTAACACATGTCAAAGTGAACTTCAAAATTTCAACAACAACAACAAAAATGATTCTTGCATCACTAACCCAGGATCTGACCCCTTTGTCAAATACC
>KN890899.1:9907-20019 GCA_000934455.1 Apostichopus parvimensis
CAACAAAAGTACAAGTAAAGTTTCAACATATTATACAGATTGCACATACCAAATCGGTTTCGCGTGTAATTTTCTCAGAAAAAGGAGCTTAAGCCTGGTCAATATTTGGAAAATGTGATTCTTGCTGTCACTGCTAAAGTTATGAAGTGTAATCGTTTTCATGTCTTCTCTCTTTAGAGTCATAACTGTACATCTGACCGGCTATCTCAGGCAGAGCCTCCAAGGAACAATCATGAAAAGGTAATTAAAATTAAAATTTACTACAGTACTTGTGCATCATCATGCAAAAGGAAGCTATGTGGTGGTGAAGTTGCCTGTATTTGTATTTATTTGTATTTGACACCTTGGTATTTGTATTTGACACCTTGGTATGGTAACATGGTTAACCAGCACAGCTGACATGTATGACCTTTCAATACTTGGTATTGAATTCTTGGCTGGGTTTATAGTTGGGTAGAGGATCAAAAGGTCATTTGAGGTTAGTAGTGACCACAATATGTGAATGTTGCAAATAAGTGTCTAAGTTAAATAAGTTATCAACTCAAAGATTAAAATGGTATGTTGGCTGTCATAGTTGGAGGGTAGATGCCCCTTAATGAACACTAGTTTTCTAGTAACTATGGTGGAGATCAAAGGTCATTTGAGATTGTCAAAATCTGAAAGCCTTGTAAGGATGCTAATTCAGCAAGTCCAACTTTGATGAACCTCATACTTGGTGTGTAGATATTTAATAAGTATGATACTATCATTTTTGGTGGTGCTTGAAAGTCAGTTGAGGTCAGCAATGGTCAAAATTGGAAGACCTTGTAGATGGGGAAACTCAATGACTTTGTTTCAAAGTGAAAACAATGATAAAAGCAGTCATAACTAATTCATGTTAGGTCAGCTAACTTGTCATCTCTCACCCAACCAAACTCTGTTATATATTTTGTTTTACCATAAAACAATGTTTCTATCTTGCTATATCTTATCATGAAAGGGGGGGGGGGGATGGGGTGAGGGGGGGTCAGATCTGGCCAAATCACCAGCTTGTTATGGGCATGTTAATCAAATTCATCATCCTATTACTTGGACAACATTCTCAAGGTTTGGAAAGGTAGTGATAAGAATCCAACTGCAATCCAGGTGAGATGTCGTAAACTTTTATTTTTAACATGAATATTGCTCGGAAGAATTTAGAAATGCTTGCGATATGCTCAAGTTTCCTTGCCAATGAGGATTTTCAGCCTCAGGTCAGTTGAGAGACATCATTGTTGTCTATTAACTTAGAGAAAACTGCTATGTAGTTTGGGAAAATAAGGATCGAATCACAGCCTGTAGCGTCCAGTTGCAAAGGTCACTTTGGAATAAGTGTGTGACAAAATAATACTTGTAGCAAAATATTATAACATAATAATACAATGTATCTATACTTCATTTATCACAATTGCAGGTAAGCTATGAAACGCTTGGAGCTGCTTCAAATTATAGCGATCTCGAGACAAATGTCAAAGACCTCTCCCTAGACTCGAAAGGTTACAACGACAACACCAAACGAGCAGTGGCCGTGAACTCGGAAAAGTTGAAGATTGTACAAGAAGGGTTGAGATTCCTCGATGGGAAACTGGAGGCCTCTGCCGGCAAATTCAAAGAGCGAGAAAATGTCCTGAAGGAGTTATCAAAGCTGTATGAGAGTCAAGAGAGGGCCATTCTGTCCCTCCAAAACACAGTTGCCATGCAGGGTGTTGAAATCGCACAGCTGACCATGAAGTTGGAAGGAATCGCAAATTTATCTGATGATGGGATATTGAATTGGGAGATAAAAAACTTTCGGAAGAGGAAACTCGAGGCAGCCACAACGGGACCGACATCTTTTTACTCTGAAGCCTTCTTCACGTCGAGGACGGGCTACAAGATGTGTGGTCGTGTGTACCTCAACGGTGATGGTGTCGGCAAAGGCAAATACCTCTCCATTTTCTTTGCCATCAAAAGGGGAGATCATGATGGTTTCCTGCAGTGGCCCTTCCGGCGACGAGTCTGTTTCAGGTTGTTGAATCAGTCGGGAAAGCCCCACATCGAGGATGCCTTCAGGCCTGATCCTAGCAGTAGTTCATTCTCGAAACCACAAAGAGAAATGAACATCGCTTCAGGTTGTCCTCTCTTTGCTCTGCAAGAAGACGTCGAGAATCCGCAGAAGGGGTTCATTAAGAATGATACTATTCTTCTTCAAATCGAGGTTAATGCATCTGACACATGACGGTGATGTGAAATGTTTCAGAAGTTTCAAAAGCACTTTTTAATTTCTCATTGAAGCTTCATTTTTTTATCCATTGAATTTTTTTATATTTGAATCTTTGACTCTAGGAAATGCTGTGGCATGCGCATAGTATGAGTGAACACCTCACACCTTCAGATTGGTTTTCTGGACTATCGTGAAACAGGCCCAATTAACAAAAAAGGTGAATGATGACAGCAATTACTCATTATTGCCAAAAAAGTCGTCTGTTAGCGATGGCAACAACTGAGTACTGTTAATAAACAGGTGCACAGGAGCAATAAGATCTAGATGGTTCCCTGCCATCGCTGTAAGGAAGTTAACCCTTTTATATATATCTGTATGTGTATGATACATAGACATTACTCAATCTCTCTCCTATCAACTTAAAGCAGCTTTTAGCGTTTTGTCGCCGTTTTCCCACCCTTCTGACATGTCCATCGATTTTGTACATGTATTGATCACAAAACAGCAAACTCAGATATTAGCCAAGGATTTTCCCCGCCAAGAGCAGTAATTTGCGAGTATTTAAGGACTTCTGCAGATAATGAGTAGAGTGTCTTCTGACAAATTCCTATAGCCTCATGCAGTTCCCTAAATCCACTAGTTTGAATTCAACCAATCAGTGAATAGCTAATATGTTTATTTTTGAGCCATTGCTTAAAATAGATTCATTCAGGTTGAGAAAATCATAGAAAAGGACACAAAAAGCTGCTTTAATATTCAGTCTGATCTTTACAAGTGGGTCCATGAAATTACTCCAAGTTTGATATTGTCATTAGTGCAGTAGACTTTAAAGGTATTGGTTTATCACCTGTTATTCTTAGTACTGTAGCTGTATAAATAAGTATCAGTAATTTGATTTTTTAATGCCTTTTATATCTCTGAAATATATTTTACTAGTTTTGGCTTTATTGTTTGGTTACTTTTGTAACTGATGACAAAACAAGTGGGCAAAGTGTGCAATATCAATGTGAATTCTTGAAATATTAAGCAGCAATGCTACAATATTTAATGGTTGCCTAAGGGTGTGACTTTATTTATAATGTAATTATGTGACAGGTTTAACCAATTCTAAATGTTTTAAATTGTTCAATTAACTTATCTTCCTTTGAATTATTGATCGATGCTTACTGAAACCTATTTTCAATTAGCTGTCATGCATTACTTATAAAATATGACCCTGGTGTTATGTAAAATCTTGCCTCTTTAATGTTGACTCAATGTTGCACATCTATGCTACACTTGAATATCATGATAATCACCTTTATCTTTGTTAATAGTTTTGAAGTAATTTCAATGATACATTAATTTGTATGAAAAGCTCAACATTTAAATAGACTCAAGGTAGAAATTTCTTAAGCATAACCGTACTTCAAAACTCGCAAACCATATGCCCATTTTGCAACTACAAACCCTTAAAGCAGCAATTTGCGTTGATTCTCGAGATTTTTCAATACTAGGATACTATACCAATGACGTAAACTAAGCTAACTGTAAAGTTTCAACTCAAACTATTCCCGAAAAGTGCAAAAAATATGACATTTTCTGATTTTCGTATTTTGAATCTTTGACTTCGATAGACTCCTCCCACTTATAGGAACCTTGTGAATATGTATTACGGACAAGGTACTTTGAATAGCAAGGTAAACAGTTACGCCATATCTCATTGCATACGATGCCCTAAAAACCCAAGAAAATTCGTCGCTCTGCGAAAATAAAACATAAGAGAGAAAGTCATGGAACCAGAAGAACCCGATCGGTACGTAACATTCGTGAGAACGATATTGTATCACTCTACTCGGTGATGTTACATAGGCTAGTTACTGTAGTACAATCAGACCTATTAGTGTGTGACTTGCACTGTTTAGGCCTGAATAACGTTATGTACACGCTGTGCATTGTGCACTAAAAGCAATGTAGCTATGAGTGTATCGCAATGGGGGCCGTTAGTTTCCGGACCCGTTAGTTTCCTCTCTTGAAAAACCTTAGTTTCCTCCTCTAACAACATGGGAGAAAATAACGTTTTTCAGGAGAGGAAAGTAACGTTTCTGATAAGGGAATGCAATAAGGCATATAGGCCATGTGGAGATTTAAGTAGTGCTTTGCAGCAAAGGATTACCATGCCAATGAATGAGCCTATATTTTTAGCGCCAAGTCATACATAAACATCTCTTCACCGATTGGTTGAATTTGAATAGGCGGTTTTGTAGAGCTGCATGTGCTAAATACTAAATGAAATGTGTCAGGGAGACACTTATCTCAGAATCACATAAAAGCCTTAATTACTTGCTAATTAACGTTCGCTGTGGGGGAAAAAAGTTGAGAAAGTCTTAGTTTTGTCTTTTGTGATTGAATTATGACAAAAACTTGATAGACACGGAAAAATTGAGGAAAAACGGCGACTCAACGCAAAATGCTGCTTTAATCATGTGGAAAAATTTGCAAAGGTGAAGGGGCACACCTCGTCCTCTTAGGCCACAGATGAAGGATAAAGTTGGGATCACCAAACAAAACAGTTTGAATAACAGGGCTCTATACAAAATATATTTACATTATATTACATTATGGGATTTATCCAACTGAAAGTTTTATCAAAGGAAAAATATCCCTACCCCCTCCTCCCCCCCCCCCCCCACCATCCCCCAGTTTGATATAGGACTTGGAAACTGACCCCTTGCACCCCTGTTCCTTTCCCCAAGCTCTAGTCAATTTTTCTGTACCCATTCTCATGGTTTTGTTCTCTAGCATTCAGCAAAATTCGACCTTTGGCTTTGTACCTGATACTGTTATGCAGGACCTTTTATTCACACTCATGGATTCATTCTGTGGTAAATAATACAGTAGTTGTCTTCAGTGTACAGCTCAACTTTAATAAGGTGACCATATTCTTTCTAGGAAATCCAGGGACAAAAGTAGATAAGTAGTTTTCAATTGGGTTAGTTACCTATTCTTGAAGGAGGGGTGGAATTTTGAGGGTCTTTCGGTATATTTGGTGATTTTTTGGGTAGAGTTGTTTCAAGTCACTTCATATTAAGGTCAAGAGGAGATACTAACTCATATCACTGTGTTTAATATGTTCTTCTTTGACTCACTTAAAGTATTGCTTTGCATTTAGTGATAAATAATGTGACTTTAACAGTTATCTTGCCAGGGGTTTTCTCTTTTTTTTGTGCTCTTTGCATCAAGAGTTTATTTTGGACAAAATACTTGCTTCTTGATGAGGTGTTCTAAACTTAGGCATCCGTACATCATTCTTGTAACACCGTACAGAACATACCAATGGTGTGATCAGTCATGACTCCAGTCACTAAAATTTCCAGTTAGCTGTTGTAGTGATATTAATGCAACAAACACGAAGTGCTTGAGGTACTAACATATACACATGAAGCACTTTTACTCCACACCTGTTACCGTCAATGTAGCATTGTACTCTCTAAACAAGATTGCTTGAATAGTTGTTGATGCTTGGTTTTTTTTTTTTTCAATTGATGTTCTTTGCAACGTTTAATTCAGAGCTGATGTTCTATGAATACTCCTTTCCATGCATGTTATAATGACTGAACACTGCAACATCTTTCAGATGGTACATAACACTGATGTACATAGTGTTGTTTTTCTTGCCTTAAATAAAGTTCTAGGTTCTAACTTCAATTTGAATTTTCACTTTTTAGAATTCAAATTGTAGATTTTGTAGTCAATCTGTTTTATCGCTTTACTCTATTTAAGTGCTTTTAATAGATTTTCTATCTCATATTCCTTTATATATCTGTAGATGGTATATGTAGTTACTGTTTTTTGTATTTAATGTTTTATGTCATTGTATATCCTAGATCAGGGTTGTCCAACCTACGGCCCGTGGGCCACAGTCCGGCCCGCCACAGGGTTGCGTACGGCCCGCGTAATTTTTTTTCCTAGGAGGGTTAGGGGCAATTATCATATATAGGCGTATCCAAACCCTCGCGCATGCGTGTTGCTTCATAGACACGCGTTACTCATCGATCGCTGTAATACACGTGTGGGAGCCCGGTACGTGTACGTGGGCACTATGTACGCTGTACCATGGAGCTATAAACAGATCCATGGCTGTACAAAGCAATATATCTCGGCTGTACAGTTTTACACGTAATGCAGTTTGCTTTTTGGCCAAGGATTACCACGTGAGAATTGAAGAAAATAAGTGATGGAACGCGGGCTAAAGAAATACAAATTAAAGCGCGATCAAATCGTAACTTCAATTAATATTAATTTTCTGGAGGTGTTATGGCTAATGTAGGGGACTTACAGTCTGCGTATCGGCTGGTGATTTAATATCATTTAAACTTAAATCAGGTAGATACCATGGACATTACAAATCATCATAGTGTTCAGACTTTATGCACTTCATTGTAACTTCTATTACGAAGTCAAAAATCAAGTTTCAAGTAAGACATACATCTCATTATCATGAAATTGTCCAGGATAGATAGTCCCATTTTTAACCCTATGTACAATCCTGTGGATCTTGTCTAAAAATGTAAAGTTTTTCCTACTAAATGTGTTCACTATTTCCACACTGAAATCATGATTTTAAAATGTGAGCCACTATTTTCCACCATCAATAATTGGACACACAGAAACCAAGATGGTAATGCAAAAGTACTTTAATAGAACGCCTGTGAGTGACGTTACACAAAAACCCTGTAAACAAAATGTGAAAAAC
Organism: Apostichopus parvimensis; assembly: GCA_000934455.1. Taxonomy (NCBI): domain Eukaryota; kingdom Metazoa; phylum Echinodermata; class Holothuroidea; order Aspidochirotida; family Stichopodidae; genus Apostichopus; species Apostichopus parvimensis. Next base: position 16,864 of record KN890899.1, read on the forward strand.
AAAATGACAATTAAATAATAAAACCTAATGTAGGGCAACTAAAACCTCTAATCTAGGGCAAGATTCCAGCTGAAGATTGGCGCAAGGATTGTCAGTCGAACAGGTCTCCATCGCTGCATGAACGCATATACGTATACATGTGCAAAACGTGAATCGCGTCGCACACACTGTATGTACTACTACTAGCCATAAACTTTTTACGAGTAACACGCATGCGCGAGGGTCTGGATACGCCTATAAATGAGAATTGCCCCTAACCTCCTAGGAAAAAAAATTACGCGTCCGGCCCGCCAGAGATGCTCTACGGTGCGAAATTTTAGTGAGCAGATTTATTGATAACAATTTGAAGCTATATAATCAATCATTCGAACCTTCTGGGTCCAAAAAACTGCATACAGGTCAGTTTGTGTGACACTCTCTCAGCGGAAGGGGGGGGGGGGGGCTGGACTTTATCATCTGTTTTATCAGGAAGGAAAATAAATCAGTGTGCGCAGTGGAGCGTAGGGTTCATGCGGCCCCCTCCTTCATCATAATCATTCCATGTGGCCCTCCTCTGCAAAAGGTTGGACAACCCTGTTCTAGATTGTTTGTAAAGTGCACAGATGCAGCGCGTGTAGTGCGCTATATAAGATTTTATTTACATTACTATGTACCTGACCGTTAGTCATCTGCAGGTGTTTTGTAAGATATTCTTATCTTTACAAAGGTGCAATAAACTAAAGAGTAAGGGAGAAACTTACATTATAACCATGCACAGTTTTGTGTGGTTTTAACTGCATTGTATCTGCACATGTCAATTGTGGCATCCAGTGATGGTAAAATTTCATGCATCAGTACTAAATATTACCCTGCTAAAAAAGTAACAATCCAAAGTGCAGTTATGCAAAAATAAGCCTTCAAATTGTTATTTTCTTTAAAATTGATCTTGCCATGCTGCCCATCAGTACTACTATAATATAAATGATTGCCTTCATTAATGATGTATATAGTTTGAAAGGATAACCATTAATGGCACAACATTGATTTTGATATTCCATAGAGCAATTGCTATCACTGGTCCAAATTGTACTTTTTATAGCACTGTTATTACTCTTGAGAAATTACCCTTTGAACACCTGAGGGACATTACTTAAAGTGGCTGGACTACCAAGTCTAACATACAAACAGTCCTCAGATGTAACACAAAATTATATAGGACATGCATGTTTACAAAAATAAAGAAGTAGGTTTATTAACAAAACCAGGTCAAAATTTCTCAGTTTCCTAATTTTATACCCAAATTTTGCTGTGTTTGTGGAGATATTCGACCATCAATACATCATCGATCATCATATACACATCCATGGAAACCAACATAGAGCAGTATCAGTAGCAAAGTAGGAGGTGTAGAATGGGGATGGTACTTCCTATCGTTAGTTGGGTACATTCAGTAGGGGGATATTTAGGGTCAGTCATGGAAGCATAAGACGACTCCTGGGTATACGGTACACCCCCTGCCTCTAACAGTTTTAATGAAAGTGGGCTTAAAAGACCCAATGGCTACATTATCCCCTTAGTAAAATCCTGGATCCACCTCTGGTCATTGCCATAAATGCCCCAACCTAACCCAGTTGCGAAATTTGTAATCCCCTTCTCCCCACCTTACAAATCCTGTGCACACCACTTAGCCATATTCAGGGCTCTGCCATATAAGCTGATAAGTCACCCTCTATGATAGGCGAAAAGATTATCTCCTTAATCTAAATATTACATCAAGGACTTATAGCAGGGGGGGGGGGGCATAAATTCTTATCAATAAAACGATTTGAATCAAGAAGGAAAAACCCTCAATATCGGATAAAGGCTGTTTTAGGGAAACATCGATTATTTGCAAACTCCTATTGTTGACTGTAATGCTGAATAGTGAAGAACATGTCAAAGTAAATAGATAAATTATTTCGTCCCTCATCATACACCGCTTTTTAGAATAGCGCCCTCTAATTATTATTTTTTTTTAAAAGTTTTATTTTTAATGCCGTAGGAAATCGCTATATTATAGAATGTGCGATAACGCAGTGGTACGCAAACCTTTCGACTAGGATATCAACGAATTCAGGATTTGAAAAAGATGTGGCCGAGGCAAAGAATATTTTGTAGACGTGAATGATGCAATCTGAGGCATATTTAAAGCTATAAATTGGTCCATAATATAGGTCTTCATACAAGGCTGTGCTGATTGGCTTTGATAACTTGGGATTCAGTGACATTTCTTTTTCTATTTTGCAAATGGTAAGAACTCTAGAGGTCATTGTCATAAGGTTCGAAAGAACTTCTTTCTCATTCTAGGGTGTCAATTGTGTTAAGTATGGCTTGGTCCGCCCAATTGCAAAAGGACTCGATTTGGGACTTGATGGGGACTTAATGACCCTCCTGATTAGTTTACTTAACTAAACTAAGCTAAATTGATATTTATTTTATAAAACTAGCTGGTTTTCACAATCACTTGAATACGACAAGTGGAACGTTTTGGCCATGGGGGTGGGGGGGGGGGTGATATGTACTTGGGACTACTTGAGATATGATATTTCAGCATTACAAATGGACATGCATTTAACACTCTCTAATCAGTGTAATATGTGTCTATTTTTTCACATGAGTAGGTATAGGCCTACAGACTACCGTGTACATCTGTGTCAATGTTGTTCGTGAAATAAGACAGACAGACAGAGGCATAGCCGTGTTGGTACTCATTTAATTAGTCATGCAAATATAACACGCACCTGATCTATCACTGCTTTCTGTTAGATAATGGTATAAAATTGTCCTTAAGACCCCCCAAAAAACGATATTTTTTCTATAATCATGATTTTTCTATGGCCCGGGTCCCAATTCCATATAAAAGTTCATGACCCTGCACCGCAATATGGACAGCCAGGATAATTTATCTTTTTATTGTTTATAGATGAGTCGAAAAATTTGCCTACAGACATGGTGTTAATTTATTCCCAATATAATGGGGCGGTGGGGCACTCAGAGTAGTTCCCGGAGTCACTCTCCTCTATTCCTCCCACGATCCCTGGCTCCCTCTCCCGTTAACACAAGAGTGGGACATGCATTGAGAGCATTTGCTTCCCCATCACCTTCCCGAAAAAAATCAGACTTTCTTCCCGACGGCCT
>KN890902.1:0-11926 GCA_000934455.1 Apostichopus parvimensis
AGGTTGTTATGAAGTCATCATTGATTGCTACCACTGAATTTAAGTACTTAATAAAAAACTTTACCATAAATATAAATATTGAGGATGCATTAAGCTGATAGGGGGAAGCGGGAGAGGGAGTCAGGGTGTGGGTGGTGGACCAGGTTGTCACAAAGTCATCAATGATTGCTATTTTATTTTCAAGCAAGATGCAGTGTTTCATATTCTCCCACTCCCAATGACATGTTCATTTATGTTCCTTCACTATTAACAAAAGTTCATTCATACTTAGTAAAGATTCCTAAATCCTATTGGTCCATTCAGGTCAGCTGACCGTGGTTAATCCTGTGAGTAACGCACGGTAAAATTACGGGGCATCACTTTAATAAATCTTTGGTTATATGTAACCAAAAATGTTTTGTTTTATGATTTTTCCCCCACACAAATGGTAGTGTATGAATGAATGAACGGGGTTAATCAACGGTCTAGCGTGCGTTACTCACATGATTAATGCACTCCGGGTGTTAATGCTATCCCTGGATGCACTCGGGCTCCGCCCTCGTGCATCGCTTGCATTATCCCCCGATCGTGCATTAATCCTGTGAGTAACGCACGCTAGACCGTTGATTAACCCCTTATTAATGAAACATGTACAACATTTGTGGCTTTCATTGTAGTTTCAGAAAATTGCTTTGTGATTTTTTTTTAGAAATGAACTCATTATATGAATATTAGATGACCCCCCCCACTTCCCCCAGACAAGAAATTAACCAAAAAGCCAAAAGGCTTGGTGATTCCTTGCCCATAGGAAATATTTTTTAAGCACTGTGGTTTCAAATTGACACATTTCATCTCAAAGTTACTGCGTTTACACTTAGGTATAGAATGTTTTAAGATATATGGGGATCGACTAACAATTTTTATGAACCATGCATCACAGTATGAGTCATCAAGAGTCTTTCCTCTGAGATATCATGTTTACAAGGCATGCACAGCTTGACCTCTGATCTCTACCATTTTTAATTGGGTTTTGGTACTCACCACAGATCTTTATTAATAATTTAATAATAGAATATCAAGCGGATTGATGTCATGTTAACATGGTTGGTCATAAATCAGCTTCTTGCATTCAATTTTTGGGAAAAATCCAGACATGTTTTTATGCTTGACATATGGTGCTTAAAAGGTTTTTACACCATTTGACTTCTGGTAACCTCAAATGACCCTTGACGTTCTCCAACAAAACAAAAGCATTCTTCTACTTAATATGAGGCACCCACACATCAAGTACTAGATTCATCACAGTTTCATTTCTTAAGTCATCGTGTTTACAAGGTTTTCACATGACATCTGGTGACCCTAAATGACCTTTGATCTCTATCAAATGTAATAGGGTTCTCATGCAAAGTATGATACCCTCAAAGTTACCCTTCTTGAGATATCATGTTCACTCAAAAGCAGTATCACATACAAATACACACACACACACACACACAAACAATGACCATTGCATAGATTCCGTTTGCCTTCAGCAGGGAATACAAAATGGTACTGTAACACATGATTTCTCGCCACAGCTTTCTATGATTTTATTTTTTTCTGGCAGTTTTTTGCAATTTGTGTGCAGAACAAATTGTATGTAATATTGTGGCCAACAGTGTACATACATGCTTCTATAATAACAATAAATAAACAAAACATGAATAATGGTAATTACTGAAATAAATTCAAAAAAAAATCAAATTAAGATAAATAATTAGTAATTATAATCACAAATTTATTTGTACTGATATAAAGTAATTTTACTATTGTATAAAATATTATCATAATGATACTACATATATACAACATATATTAAATAATTATTTAATAAAAATAATTACACTGTAAAACAAATATGTGTATATATATATTATTCTTAGATAATAATTGTGTGTGGGTTTCTTAAATAAAATAATTCAAATTCTGATTCCAATAATATTTTATTATAATATATTATAAGAACAATTGAACCATAATTACCTTTTCACCTTTGGGGCAGAATCCTCTCACAAAGTCTCTGCATACACTGGCAGTGTTGTTCACCTTGACATGTGAGTACGGGCAGTCCACTTGCGTACAGATACCCCTCAGAAAGAAACGGCAAACTGGCATCTACAGAATAAAATGCAAACGGACGTGCATGATCAAATGAAAAACAGCTAATAGAAGGAAACATTTTGTTTGAGTTCTGTCTATATCTATATCAGTAAAAAAAAAAAAATCATAAAAATAGTTAATCAAAGAGAGAGAGCGATAATTTCCAGTGATTCTTAAAATGTCGAGTGAAATTCTCACATTTTTGAATTTCTTAAGAGTAAACAAAAAATGAAGAAGAAATATTGACTGCAGTTTTTGAAAGTCTTCCATCAGTGTTTTACTTGGATATGAATGTTTAATGATTTTCAACATAGACGAAACTCTTGGCCATGAACATGAAGGGCGCCCTCGCTTAGTCAACCTATAATAGCTACTGTAAGTGGGGATGCAGGTGTGTGGGTTTGAAGTTACAGTCTTGCCCTGATCTCCTCATTGCCATTTATTTGTTTCGTTTCTATATCCAAACAGATAGGTATGAATCCCCCACCTGTTCTTCAACATATAAATGTAGAAAAGAATAAAGAAAAAGAATAAAAAATCACAGTTTGCTCACCACTCTTTTGTTTCAATATTAAAGTTACCATTGTCATCAGAAATTCATTACACAAGGTGTGACAACCCCCCCCTACCCCCACCCTCCCCACCTTCATATAAACATCAATGTTCAGTTATTTTGGAGATGTATAAGACAATGAAACCAATACACATGATGTAATGGCTTACTGTGAATTTATTCTAGTGCCCCCATGAGGGTGGGGATCGAGCTGTGACCCTTATGCTATGCACAATATATTTAACCTGCCCTAACTGACCCATCCAAGCATTACGTTAAGGTACTTTATATAACATATAATACAAAACGCGAGGTTGGGTATTATACACCATGTTACAAGCCCCCCCCCACCCCCACCCCCAACAAAAAATGCCAAAGTCAGAAATTGGCAGTTAAGAATGGATCGTCTGACACACTCTATGCTGTTTTTCGATGGAAGAAATGTTACATCTTCCAGATCTCATTAGCCCAGAGCAGCAAATGTATGCAATCTTTCTCACAGATGTCAAAGTCATTCAACATAAGGCCATTAATGGTCTTAATTCTTCCCCTCTATCAGAAGCTGATCACCTTTTAAATCAGATGGATGATGAATAATCCAGGTTTTTTATGATTCCAATAGTACAACTAATTGACCTTGAAAAGTCCACGTCTGGTAGTGGAAAGGAAGCAAATCTCTATCGATGAAGTCTTTTCGGACCGCTGTGGATGTGATTAATGATATCGTGAACTCTAAATTCGACACAGACCTCTACGACAAGGGTCACTCCTTTCTCTGCGTTCCTATGTAGCGATGCGGCAGCTCGCGTTTGTTTGTTTGTTTGTTTGCTTTAATAATATTAATAGAACCCAATTGGGAAAAATGGAAATGTCCAAATGAGGACATTTTGCCAAGAAGTAGAGAAATTAATTTTCTGAAACGAATCTGGGTCATCCCATAAACACCTTTCACGACTATATAGCATCTTCCCCTATCTCGCTGCACAATTAAAACTTATTACATAGGATAAAAATAGTTTATAAACCAAAATTTGTATCGTTTAGCTTACACTTATCAAATTCATCAATAAAAACAATGGAATATGAAGTCTGAATGAGGTCAACATTATTTACTACCGGTAACATTTAAAAATTTCAAACAGAGTCGTTTAATTGATAATTTAATTAACTAATTATTAATTAATTAAGTAAAAAAGTGAGTTTCAGGTAAATTTTTAATAGCTCATAGTCCCTAAATTGGAGAATTGTCCTAATCCAAGAAGTCAGGAACCACAAAAGCAGTACTCAAATATTCTCAACCTTTTCGGATCCTTTTAAACTGTTGTCAAAAATAATTTTATTTACATACAAGTGTTATTTTATTGAGTGGCTGCTCCTTGACAATGCAAGAGACTTTATATATATTTGCAGCAAATTAATCTATGCACAGCTACCTGTGTATAGACAGAGAAATGGATACACTCTTGATTAAAAGCACAGTTAGTTGGCTTTTGTAACATAATTCCAGTCTATATCAGATTCATGGTAATAACTGAGCAAAGCCCTCTACTGTTATAGATGGCAAAGCAAGTTTCTAAGTGCCACTCGAAAAGGCACAGTTAACCTTATATAAGAAGTAGGGTAAAGTACCCTGGGGAGGAGTTGCCCAGGGGGACTAGGCCCCTAAATAATTGTCTGTTTTGTTTTTTTGTATTATTTAGAAATCGGTTCTGCCTGTCACCCTGGAAAAGCTTTGGGACCTCTAAAAGAAAAAAAAGTTTAGCTTAAGGGCTTCTGTGTGCAGTTAAGGTTTAAATGTTTATCATACAAGGGACACAGTGTGCAAGAATGTTACCAGTTTGTAGGCATGGTAGATCGGGATGCATATGTATTGAGGAAACAGGTAAGGAGAGGAATGAAGTCAGTATAATGTTTGCATTTTTGAAAAGCAATAGGTTTTTAAAGATTTTTAACACCTGTTACGACAGTAAGGCTGTTCTACGTAGGAGCCTATGGCTGCCGAGACAATACACTGCAAACACGCACAGCTGCAATATTCAATAACGATATTAGACATTACGTACAGACTTCGATGCAGTAGAAAAATCTACCTTCAGTTCTTGTTCCTCTCTCAGATGATAGCAATGACTTACAGCTAGGTGCAATAGTAAAGAACTTAACCGGGTGTACTACGGCAGGAAATATAAGGAAGAAGTGAAGGACGTGGCGTTCATTCTTTTCCCATCAGCCTTGGTACATGTTTACAAAACTAGTATAGATCTGACAATGTTAACTCAACTTAATAGGTAGTAATACCCCTTATAAGAACCAGCCAAATGGATTTATTGTCCTATGTCATGCAGAAAATGAATTTACAGGCTAGCAATAAGTGATAACCCAAACGTTTACAGGGTGAGAACATGTGAATAACACATTGACACAACATGTTTGCAAGTGGAGAGTTCACAGGGGGTACATCCCCAAGACCGATATTTAGTATTATAGGGTAGCATACTACTGAATACCTGGGATTCTCAACAGGTGGCGGCTTGGGGGTCAAATCCAGCCTGCAGAAAGATCTCTATCCCATCCACTCATCACACATGTGGACACATAAGGCCTCTGCCTTGAGCATCTTACCAGCCTACCTACCCTGCAGCGTATATGTGGACACATAAGGCCTTTGCATTGAGCATCCTACCAGCCTACCCTTCACATAGCTCAATCTTGGTTTAGTTAGGTTTTCATTCTCTCCATCCTTTTTGGGGGGTACCAAATATTTATTTAGGGGGTATGTTCTTCCATGCCCCTCTGCTTTACTTTTAGCAAACTCCCTCCAACCCCCACAACCTCAAACTGTTTTGCTTGGTGACACCAATTTTCACCCTGAGCATCTTGGTGACCCTCCCTCCAGTGGTACATGGCCTGGGAAAGGAGCCTACAGGGATGTGGTATCCCCTTCCCCAATCTCCTCCACATTTGAGAAATGTTTACATAATTATGGGTGCATAGTTGCAAAATGGTGTTATTTTTTTTTTTTTTTTTTTTGGAACCTTTTTTCTCCAAGTATCGGTAATGTTTCCTTTTCTCCCAAAGTTTCAGTGACCCTCCCAAACATTTTGGAGACCCTAAACAGCTTAAATAGCTGCATTTTAGAACATAGGCTGATTGAATTTTGAATTTCTCAAATATCCCCATTCACCTTGAGTAGATTATCAGCTTTTGATATTTTGGGACAAGTAGTTAAGAGTGGCTTTATCACCTTAAACTATAAAAAGAAATAATGCAAGAAAAAAAAAAAAACAGGATATTGTTCAACGGCTATCTCATAGCTTTATACACTGTAAGAGACCTTGCTTTATTTTAATTCCTAAAGAAAAACCCACAAAATTCTCACTGCACACTGTCTATTTTAAATCAATGAAAACTTTTGACCTTGTCCCCTATTTTCACTGAGGATATATACTTCCTTCTATTCTCACTGTAACAACCACAAGGCATTCTATATATATATATAAATGAAAACGTAATGAGAAGGAAAATCCAGAACAGTGAAAAAACTTGCAGCCTCCACCGGGATTCGAACCCTTGCCTCCCGCTTTGTAAGCGGACACCTTAACCAACTAGGCCATGGACGCTGATTGTATGTCCAGAGGTTCAAAACCGCTAAGGAAGGTTGTAATTTCACTGTAGGCGTTTGACACCTGTATCGAACAATACTAGTTCTGTTTTTGGTGACATATTTTGCCTTACTCTAGAGATCAAACATGATGCTAACCAACTCGAAAATCATTTGTGATTCCTAAAGCCAGATCTCGAAAGAGATACTTTGAACAGACTTTATGTTAATGGAATGGAGGTAAACGACAAGGCAAATGAATATATATATATATTTATATAGATAACAATGCTAACAACAGGCGCGTAGCCAAGGGGGGGCGAAGGGGGCAGCCACCCCCCCCCTTGAGCATATTTTTTTTTAATGTTTTTATGATATCGCTAGTAATTTCAAATGAGAAAATGCTAAGATGCAACTTACAAGGCCTGGAAAGTGCCATTTCCAGCAATCTGGGAGGCATTTTCAGCCAAAATGTTCTTGTATGCTTCGCGCCAACCATGGTGGCACTACGCTTAGGTAGTTTGCAATGCCGTATCTGCGGCTCTGATAGTTTGCCTACAGTTTCGCCCATCCCTTGGCAAATTCCTAGCTACGCGCCTGGCTTACAATTATTTGTTTTCAACCAAACTTTTGAAATGCCAGACAATGGTAAATTCTTTTTCTTTTCTATATATATATATAGAAAAGAAAAAAGAATTTACCATTGTCTGTCATTTCAAAAGTTTGGTTGAAAACAAATTATTGTTAGCATTGTTATCTATTTTAATACTTGGGCTAAAATATTTGAATCTATTTCTAATACCAAATAGATCAATGGAAAGTAACAGATAAAAATAGCTCAGAGCAAGGTCAGCCTCACAATGGAGAGGAATGTAAAGATTGTCTGTGAAGGACAACACAGAAATCACCACTTTGATCTGTAGATTCACCTGTGCCACTGGTAACTACCATATGTATCACAGACACACACACACACATACACCCACCCACGCACACCCCCAAATAGCCAACAAAGTAACAATACTAATATTCTATCTCTAGTCGAAAAATTTCGGGTGAGCTGTAGAAAAATTAAAATTTTTCTTTTCGCGTCTGGTGACGATGATTATCTTTAATGCATCTCTGGAAATGAAATGACATGACACAGTGTAATTTGACCTCTAATTTCCTGTACCATTACACAAAAGATCACGACAAAAGAGAAATGCTGGTGTGTACTGTTCCCCTAGGCTCGTGGCCATATATAGTTTTAGTCTATTTATCCCATAACAATGACAGGCTTGTTTACAACCAAATTTTTATGAAAATAATGATATAAAATTTGCTACTTTATGATACGATCTTGACAGTTCCTGAAAACTGACTGTGGTCACAAACTGAATTTTGGAATACATATTTTTTACTGTAGACCATTAAAAATGACTGTTATCAGGCCAGGTTTTAGTTCTCCATCCCTTTTATCCGTTGAGAAATTACCCTTTAAAACCAATTGCAGCCCATCGAATGAAAGTGACTAAACTACTTCAACAATCTGAGAACCCATTCCTAAGGTAAGTTCCTCAGGTGCGAAACAAAACAACGAAAAACAACCAGACTTTACCGACTCAAAAATAACAAGTTCTGGTGTATTAAAAATTTGTCGAGGGACAAATGATGTTTGATGTCATCGAGGGGTGCCCTGTCGTTTATATTAACTAATAAAAGAGGAAGTGTTATTTTCCTTTAAAGGAGCAATCCAAACATTTAACATATTCTAAAGGTAAAATTATCTTGAGAATCCACTCACCGGTAGAAACATTATTTAGCACCGAGATAATTAGACTAAAATAATTCTGCCTGATATAATCCTTTATAAAGAACACATTTCACCATGAAAGCAGACTAACGGCTGTCTGGCAACAGTTGATGGTAAAAAATAAGAGAACTTGTAGCCAAAGGTCAGATGATATTTATCACGCTTAAAAAGCACTATCAAATTTCGAATCAAGAGGTTCATTTCGTAAGATGGAGACAGAATGATTTCAGTCAGGTGATCAAACTCTCATTTCTAAGTCATTCACCCCCCCCCCCCACTAAAAAAAAAATATGTTAGGAAGGAAATACTTTCTGACAGAAGGCACAAAGCAGTTTATACTTTTGTAAAAACATTTGACATGAAGTGGGTCAATATGATGGCAAACTTGTACAAATCTGATGCCCAGGGTCGGGTGTTCAGAGTAAGCATGCTGCTCTTACGATTGAAAGTTGCAAAAAATGGTCATCGAGACTAAAGGATATTCAAGACACTTATCAAAGGAAGTTGTATTTCATATTTAATATCTTACACACAAGAACGCCGCTCAAGGGTTTGAAAAAAAACATTCAAAAATGTTGATTGTACATTATCAAAATAACAGACATTGGTCTCAAGATGTATAACAGCAAGACTCTGGGCTAATCTGCCCTTTTCCGGTAACAGGCCAATCCTTGAAGGCATTTAGAGATAAATAACCTTGAAGATCAATGACATATTGGAGTAGATGAGGAGAAGACGTCACAAAGCTATCATCTCTGATGACTTTTGTACGACGCGACTGAGATTAAAACTCTTTGAGGACTGACCGTGTTTTCACATCAAACTTTTAGTGGAAGTGCCTTGAAAGCCAGGTTACAATTAACATAGGGATGGAGAGCGGAGGGGAGGGGAGGGGGGAGGGGAGGGATCAACAGAGGGGGACCAGGGAATACACTATAGGTTTATGTAAGAAGCATACTAGACATTAATGAATGGATACGAATCCTACGGCACAATTTTATGTAATGTGCCGCTTGAAAAGTGGGGGAGGGGGGAGTGCATTGATGGGGAGGGGGAGAGGGGTTTTTCGAGAAAAATGAGCACAAAATGGTGAAATCATTTGACAAACTACATTTGTTGCACCATGTCTCTTCTTCTTTTGTGTTGTTTTATTTGCGTAGTGTGTTTGTTTCATGTCTTTAATCGACCAGTCTCAAAGGATTGAAAAACTGAGATAACAGTTTTGATCTTTATTTTAAATCAAGTTTGATCTATATTATCCTCGCTTGGAAAAATAAATCAGTTTTAAGACAGTTTTAACAATTAATACAGTTCAAGATTTTTCCGTAAAATTACAAAATGCTTTATAAGCTCTCAAATAGTGTCACCCACAATCAATGCCGGAGTAACACCCCCTGGGACCCCCTATGGTACCGTACCATAAGTCCCCTACACCCCCCCCCACCCTCCCACCCATTCTTCAGTTGTCCATACATAAACAGAAAGTTGCTATATCTCACCTGGAAGGGTTCACAGAGGTCACCCTTAACCTCTAATCAAAATTTGCTTCACTTGCATGATTCAAAGGCATCTACTGGTTTAGTCATTAGAGTGTCTTTGCAGTGCAGAGACATGAAAGTGTGGGAGATATCAGTGAACTTCTATATTTCAGACTAATGTAAATAAAATTCTTTTATCTTAATACTGAAATATATGTTCTAACATCACTGATTGCAAAAGTACCCTGACAGGCTCACCAATATATAATATAATAAATATATACAGGTATACGAGCCTCACTGTATCTTAATCCTGCCACTCAAACCACTCCTTCATATATCCAATCCTAAAAGCAAACAGGACAGGGTAAATTTTCTTTTTAATGGAATAGACATTCAACTATACCATAAACACCTACAAGCCTGTCCCTCCTCCTCCTCTCTTAAAGAATCTGTTCCTTTTTTTTCTGCCACAGGGTGCATAGACTCACCTTATCCCTACTAACTTTATGAGAAAATGGGCAAGGACCGCCACCTGTCGGTTTGCAGGTTCCCCGGAGAAATCTGAAAAGTCAATAGAGACATACACAGTTGCCAGTAATATTAAATGAGGCTTAGAAAGAGGGGAAAGGGCTCATGAGAGTCGTAGAATGCCTGATAGGTACCCGAAGAATTACTTCCTGGCAGGGTCGATAGTTCAACCTGTCTGTGGAAGAAGGAAGCTTTACATACCCAATGCCGATCCTTGTGGAAGTGAGCGGACTATAGAAATTAGAACAAGGGTATAGACACCGACAACAGCTGTCTTGTAGAAAAGACGTAATGGTGATCCCGAAATTTCCGTACGACCATATTTCATCTTTTTTTTCTTTTTTCTTCCTTTTCGTGAAGAGGGGGTAATTCCACATTCTACAATGGGAATAGGTTTTTTGTCAGACTCACTAATGAAAATACTGTCACGATTAATATCCACATTTTGAAATTTTTAATTTCTGTAACAGAAATTTATGATATGATGATGGCAACACTTATGCAGCTTTTTATACAATGGCTTTTAGAAGGTGATTATAAAAATGCTACAAATAATACAGTTCACTAGTAGTTTTTGTTCGTTTCTTTCTGTTTTTGTTTTTTTCAAGGAAAGGTTTTGTAAGATTTATTGATGAGCAGGAGCTGAATAAATCTCTTCCTACCTTTGGAAATTTTCCAAATTTTCCTAAATTTGGGAAATTTTCAATGTCTCCGACCAAACATTATGTATCTGCAGATATTATGGCACCTCTTTAAGCACTTTGTTTTTTTTTTACATTCTACAACTATGCTTGGAGACAAAAAGCTTGACCAACCAATCCTTTTTCTTTTGTTCAAATCAAGAAGATAAAACAAAGGTGAGTATTTCAGAAGTATTTTTGTCCGTAATTAAATAATGTTTCTAGTTGATGATAAATTGTTGGAAACATATATTGATCGCTTGTTTATTCAGGTGGTGGAAAAGTCCAGAAGATTACATTTAATGTGATCCACTGGATCACTTCCACCTTATTTCGGTATCATGCTCAGTAGTGTTTTGGTTAATTTTGTCTATAACTGGAAACACAAATGCAAGAAAACAAAAAATGCGAGAAAAAAATGGCTGCTTTTTGAGAAAATTCCAGACTAAGTTGAAGTGAGGGTATAATTTTTACAATCATAAGAAATTACTCTTTCTTTTTCTGTTTTAAAGCTGAGTCTTGAGTTTGGGTGAGAAGTTTACCAATCCTCCTCGATATAGCACTTAAAATGATAGTACAATGGACCGAACTAACACCACACCCTCTTATTCCCACCCCCCCCTTCTTCTTTCTTTTTCTTTGAAATCAAATGAAGATTTACAAGTACTTCGCCAAAGATTCCATTTGACTCGAAACATTTCATAGCCCAGACATCTTTTCTTATAAAGACTAAGTAGTAGCCACATGGAAAAAGGAAAAGGATAAATAGAAAGTTGATTGGTCAAACTAATAAACTATATCCTTATCGTATTCTAGAATTAAATCTTGACTTGAACGCTTGTTTTCTTTTAAATCAATGACTTTGGGAACCACCGGTAGTAATTTTAGTCAAAATGCACATAACATTGTGGAAAATGTCACCTTTCTTAGTAGATTTTTCTGATAAATGTTGGTAATAAACTTAAAGTTGACTGTTATCATCTTTAAAACCTCATCGTGTTAACTTTTTCCAAATTTTTTCCAAACTTGAAAATCATATGGAAGCCATTTCTTTGACAGGGGGGGAATAATTGATCAAATATCGCATCACGAAATGCTATGAAAAATGGTGAAAACTGCTATTCATGCAAAGATGTATATAGCAGTGTTTTGTACATAGGAGCCGAAAGTGAT
>KN890902.1:12965-23151 GCA_000934455.1 Apostichopus parvimensis
GGGAAGGGGTCATTTAAATAAATAAAATCAGAACTGGAAGAAATGTGAGCATTAACATTAATGTAACTGAAACCTGACTTGCATGACATTTCAGTCAATCCAGGTCAAAGCAATGAATGAATGCTCAATTATGATTGGGAAAGGAGGGGGTTAGGAGGAGGGGGGGGTAAAGAATGTGTGTTATGGTCATCAACTTGTTCATGCTAATTTTATCAGTTAATCAGACTTTGTTTTTTTTTCGGAGGGGGGGGGATTGTTAAGGACATCAAGACAGAACATTGCACTTTGACTGGGACCTGATGAGGATAAAATACTGTAACTTTAGTAATGAAATGTAATCAAGAAGCTTTTTCTAAGCAAATACAAATACATGTAACAGGAAGGAAGTTACTATCGATGGGGGGGAAATGGCAGCATTAGAATAAATATGATCGAAACTGGAAGCAGTTACCTGGCATAACCCCTGATAGATAGATACACTTGACTGAAGTCACTCCAGGTCAAAGAAATGAATTTGTAAACAATTCTGTTATTTCATTAAAACGGTTTCAGAATCAAAGCCGCATAACTAACGAGGCATCAGACAAGATTTTGATGGTAATTTTGATGGACACTTGAACTCAAACTATCAAATACAATATTCTTTGTCTTGCTGAAGCCTTTTTTACAAACTGAGGCCCAAGGGTCGTAGAAGAGAGGTCAAGAATCTGTCTTTGTGGGATCGAATTAGCCTCCCCCTCTCCCCCTCCCCTTAAATCAGGCTATACAAACTTTGGAGACCTCTCCCACCCAACCGAGAGCCGATGACATCATAACTTATGAGAATAATCAGCAGCCAATTCCACTTCACAGGAAGCGGTGCTTACTTTAATATTATAGTGGTCTTACAGTCTATTGCAGTAGTAATTAAGGTGTTCAATAGCCATGCAGTTTGGAAGGGAAATATATAAGCAACCCAACAAGCTGCCTTAGACTATTAAGTTAACCCGAGGTTTCCGTATTTTTATATGAAAATATGAACCAAATACCTGTGGCCAGTTTCCCCCACCCCTCCCTCCCCCCCCCCAATCTCCTGTCTGGAAAAATGATATTGTTGAAGGGTACTGTACCTGTCTGAAAATTGTACCAGATTTGAACTTTAAATGTAGAATGACTGTTACTTATAAACTTCATTCTCTGTTCAAATTGGACTTTTGTATTTCTGTGCTAACATTCGAATAGCTTAAATGGCCAGATCCGAGCACTGTGTCCCCAAAAGTGATTACTTCAACTCCCTGAGAGCTACTGTACATCATAATCTAGACATTTTATTTTAAAGTCTCTAAAACCTAGCCAGATGCTAAACATAACATCTGAGGAAATACATCACAAAGAATTGGTATCATACAAATAGGTCTCCCTCCCTGAAACTTGCCTGGAAGGCAATTATTTCTACGACCCTACGCAACCATTTCTGCGAACCTATGCAGCCATTTCTACGACCCTACGCAGCCATTTCTACGACCCTATGCAGCCATATCTACGACCCTACGCAGCCATATCTACGACCCTACGCAGCCATTTTATACGACCGTACGTAGCCATTTCTAGACCCTACGCAGCCATATCTACGACCCTACGCAGCCATTTCTACGACCCTACGCAGCCATTTCTACAACCGTAGGCAGCCATTTCTACGACCCTACACAGCAACTTCCACGACCCTACGCAGCCATTTCTACGACCGTACGCAGCCATTTCTACGACCCAACGCAGCCACTTCTATGACCCTACGCAGCCACTTCCACGACCCTACGCAGCCATTTCTACGACCCTACGCAGCCATTTCTACGACCCTACGCAGCCATTTCTACGACCTTACACAGCGGCCTAGTTTGCATGTTGGGAGTAGCCAAATGGCTTCTTAAGTACTAACATTTAACATCAGGTGGCGATCCAATTTACAAGTATAGCACATTTCCGTTTTTATTTTTACAAGTTAGAAGCCGATTTCTGATGGGGAAAAATTGTGGGCTTTCTCCTGGATGAAAAAACCCCAACCTTACTTTTACCAGCTAGGGTTTGAACCTACGACCTCCGAGATGGTAGGTTTCACTGCTTTATCGACATCGACCCTGGTCTAGATAGGAAGATCTGACTAGAATCTAATCATCAGGGGTTCTCGTTTATCTCATTAATTTATTTTCATTGCTGACCTCTTGTTATTTAAAAAAAAACGACTAAACTCACGATCCATATTCATTGATTCAAGTAAGTATGATGATATTAAACGGCAGGGTATGGTTTCAGATGACTTACTGTGCAGCGATCTTGGTGTTCGTGACTTTACGGAGACTCATGGGATTGGTCCCGAGCTGTTGCGATGCGTTGGTTCTTGGCCTGTCTACACCACTGCTCAGTCTACGCAATGATTTTCCGTGTCTGGCATACCTCACGCCGCCAAGTTTAACCACGTTCATTACTTTCTTATTACCAGTCTTCCCTGAAAAAAAAAGAAAAAAAATTGTAAACGTGACACCATGTCAAGGAGAATGCAAAAGTGCAAAAGGTTCCATAGCAGCTAAAGCCCTCGCTAGACCCAAGGGAGCCACATTTCAATTCAAGTTTCTGTCTTTCCAAATATTGACGATAAACAAAAGAAAATTATAGGTCACTTTAACCTTAAGCAAACTTGTCATGAAGTTTGCGTCAAGTTTACTCCTAAATAATCTTTCAGACATGAACGCATCCCTCGTTCCTGCTATTTTTAACGATGAAGAACAAACGGGGGAAGTGTTAAAACATCACTTCCATAAATTCTATGTCGGTGCTAAAGGGTTTGGAAACTACTGAAGGACCAACTATTCCCAAGGTACCTACAACCAACTCATGTTTTTTGCTCTAAAGAAAAAATTGTGCAAATTCATCGCAGTTCGCTACCACAAAACTTATTATTAAATTATCATTAAGTTTCTGATTGTCGTGAAGACCCATGGACAAGTGACCTTGTGAAACACTGACCGACTGATCTGCATACGCAAAAACCATTTTCTGTTAACGGCCAGAGCTTCTTTAGGTCACATGCAAATTTATGAGTCCATGATTGGTTACAGTTGAACCTGAACAGTTTTAGTCATGAACCACACTGGGGACTGCCTGTCAGGAATAAGCGACATGTTCTGTTTTCCCCGACTGAAACCGACCGGACTTAAAATCTTGTTCAGTCAAAGTCTTAAGCACATGCACACTGTGCTGACTGTCCACGGTTTTCTAAACTTGACCAACGGTGGCCTTGAGTCGAGTCGTGATCAATCAGGCAGTGTGTGGTGGCGTGTGTGGTGTGTGGTGGCAGTGTGTGGTGGCAGTGTGTGGTGGCAGTGTGTGGTGGCGGGCTTTGTACGGATCATAAAGTATAAAGATATTTGACACACTCCATAGCTATTCTGCATCGATATATGCGAGATACAACATGTAAGCCGTTACCTGATGCGATGGAATGTTTGCTCGCTGAATGTTGTATCCATCTTCTTGATGCCCTGGAGGGTAAGTGATGATGGAGCCTTGTAGGTGTGTAGAGTGGAACTAGTGGGGAACCGTACACCCTCTTGGGCATTTTGGCGGCCTGCCAACGAAGCTGGTTGGCTAAGACACATGGATTCCGCCAGGCACTGCCTAGATGGTGAAGACGTTTCCGCCCTACAAATGGACTATACCTATAGAGCATCGGAGAATGGGCAACCACGTGTTGAAGCCTCCTGGTTTACGAAGATGAAAGGGGAAATAGGAATTCATCAACGTAACTGCAAACATATCATGATATATTTCCCAGATAAAAACAAAACAGAAAGGCAGTGCATCAAGAAGTAAAGGCTGTAATAACTAACACAACTGGTAACGATGGATTTTACCCATGACGAGGTACAGAGTTGTAACTTTTACAAATTTTACAAACTCAAAATTGTACTTGATTTACAACCTGGCCTGCACTTGTTTCTTACCTGTTAAAGAGTTTATTTGATTGGTTCCCTATTGGACAAAATAGCAAAGCAGTATAATTTAACTATTGGAAAATTCTCATTATTTTCTTATTTAAGTTCATTACCTTGAGACAAAAGAGTTTCTGTTGCTATCAGCCCAGAGACCTCTCCAGTTTCTGTGTCCATGAACTGCGTACGGCATTGAATATCTACTGTCTGAAAAAAAGGGTGTGAAATTAATTACTAAATTAAAAAAGAGTTTAACAAAAAAGTGCTAACAATTTCCTGACATGTAAAGTTGGAGTTTTTAAATAAATAGAAAAAAGATGGGGGGGGGGGGGTGGGGGGTGAGGGGGGATGGAGAAGATGACCACAAGACTTTATAACTGTTTTATCTGCCTTTACTTCCTCCGAATAGAAAACATTGCTCAACTGGTTTCTTTTACACAACTATTTCATTGCTCTGACTGAAAAATGAAAGTATGTAAAAGATTGATATGAGTCCCACAGACATGTTCCTGAAGTCATGGAGGAATAAATATTTTGCATATCTTTTATATTCGTTCCAAGCTGACGATATGTCGAGGACGTTGACGATATGAAACAAGTGAATTATTTCTAGGCAAGTGGCACGGAATGGTTAAAAATTGTGGCACTGCATCTCAGGGAATAATTTATCATTCAAATTTCGTCTAGCAATTTCGAAGGTTGTGAAATTTTTTCTCCTGTACAATACTATGGCTCCCCTGTACAAAACTCTATGCAACTTTACACTCATGTAGCAATTTGAATATTTTGCATAGCATTTCGTGATGCGATACCAGGATAAAATTATGCCCTGCACCTGTCTCTGATTTCATCACAAGAACTACAACACATACATGTACAGCTGGAATTTGCAGAAAAGAAAAAGAAAAAAACAAGAAACAGACCCCTACCTAGGTATTGATGTCTGGTTCTGTAGAGAGAGTTCGAGCCTCTGGCTCTGGGGAAAGCAGCCTGTTGTTGGTGATGATTTGGCGAGTACCCAAAACGTTTTGCTGTCCTTGGTGGTCTGACAGGTGACGATTGGCCAATAACAGATGTAAACTTTCTTACGCCTCTTCTGTCTCTCTGTCCGGTTTGCGAGAGAACGTTCCGTTCTCTCGACAGCGATATCTGAGAAGATCGGACTTTGTACCTGCTCCTGGTCTTGTGTAAGCTCCTGCTGCCCGCTACCGTTGTACTCTGTGAAGTTTTGACCTTCTTAAATGGGTTTCCCCCCTGAGACACGTGACCACCGTCAGTTTCTCTTTCCCTCACTTTTGATTTCCTGAACATTTTGAACCTACTGCCGTTACTGCTTAATCTGTCATCTTTCGACGGAGTACTTTGCCCGTGGGTAGTCATCACACGGTTCGGTGGTCTCTTTCCTGCGATCTTAGCCATAGCGATGACTGCATTTGTGTCGAGTTTTGATTCGAGTCTCTTTATATCGTTTCTCAATTCCTGAATCTGCTGTCGAGCCGTTACCAATCTCTCGGGATTATCCGAAGAGGCGTTACCCATACCCTTCTCTCCTTTTTCACCATCCACCTGTTCCACAGAGTATTTAGTTTTGAGCTGGATCGGTAAACTAGTGACGACTACGCCACTTTTCTTCTCCTGGTTTCTTTCTTGGACAAGACTCTGATTTTTGGTAAATTCCCTCTTCTGAGTTTTGGTAACATTGTTCGGATTTTCCATGGGTTTACCTCCTCCCGGTGTACCCTCACTCGAGGTCGGAGTTGTATTTTTCTTGAACTCACCGGAATCGACAGCCTTCTCGACCTTGGCGACACGCCTTTTGTGTTCGAGTTGCTCGAGGTACGCTGCTAGGGCTTTTATCCTGGCAATCTCACAGTCTTTATTTTGTATCCTCTCGTCATCATTCGCTGCATCTGCTGGTTCCTCCAACGCAGCCAATGAATGCATGCACGCAGTCCTAACGGCGTCGATTCTCGCTGACTGACCACCATTAGGCAGACCTTCCTCACCTGAATATTGTAAATCTGTTCTGGTGAAAGTTTTCTTACTTTCTAACGGTTTACTCCTACCAGATATCTTATCAAAGCGACCGGATGGCAAAGACAGTTTCTTCTGTTCACTTGGAGAAAAGTTTGATAGACCACTGGCCCCAGGCAGTCTATGACTTTGCAAAGAACTGCTTCCTTTGAATGCAAACTTTCCATCTGGCAACAGTACGACTCTTCTTCTCCTGTCTTCTAAGTGACAGGGAATATTTGTAGATTTCCTGTATTTTTCACATCGATAGCTACTACTTGTGGCATTGTTTTGAACGCCATCTTCTGAATTCTCTGGTCTTCTCAATTTCTGCGATGCAGATGAAGACTGATGTTTCCCTGTGGGTTGTGGACGATTTATAATGTTCACACATTTGTAGGAGTCGTTTCTTTTCAAGCTATAGTCTCGAGCAGACAAGTCTGTTCTGGACCTTTTAACCATCATCGGATTCACCTGGACACCTTTCGTTGAGGTTGATCCTGGGTGGAGACCTGATTCTTGAGGTACTTTAGCAAGAAGAGATTTCCTTCCATCGACCTTAGGTGTTCGCAGCTCCTTGTACCTGTACCTCTCAATGGGAGCGATAAACGTCTGTTTTTGTTGCGAAGTTGATTTGGACTGTCCATGACGTCTGACATGTTGTCCTGAATGGGAACTGCCAACATCCCGTTGTGCGCTCTTAGATTTATGATTCTTTATCAATGCTACAAGAGAGAAATATAAGAAATAAAAATGACATTTTTCTGGAAGCTGTGAAATGCACATCCGCATAACACATTTACAGACTTTGCGGTTTGAGTTGGGTTGGATCAAGCCGTGTAATATTTACACATAAAATGATTATCGCTCAATTTCATCTATCTGAACTCAGATACTGTACAGTGGTGCTAACATTTAACTACTGTACTAATAGGGGTGCAACCATGCATCCTTCTGTGGGGATCTTAGCTTAGGTTCAGCCTTCTTCCTGCACCCCCCCCCACCCTCCAGGGGCAGGACAGAACATTCCAAAAAGTAAACACTTAGTATCAGTGTATAAATCTATAACAAGTATGTGCGGTACACCCTAAACAGTCACAAATTCTTCAATATTGTTTCAAAATTTGCAAAATATGCACAATATTGCATCTGAGCACCTTCCACTTTCAATACCCCTATTTTTTTACAGCGGAGGGGCTACCCCCTCCCCCCCCCCTTTGAAAGACATCAAACCATTTTATTTGTCATTAGTGTATGTAGGTTGTGTAATGATATGGTTAAAAGCAAACCCCTAGCAACCAAATGTAGTAGTTCAAAAATAGTATGTCAAAGGTTTGAGTTTTACCCAGTAGCTGCATGAATGTAAAACACAAGGAGTCCATTGTATATTAGCTCCTTGACCATTAATGTATGTGTCATCTTGCATCCAGATGTATCTAAGCACAATGTCAGAGTGGTATTCAATTTTGCTAAATTACACATCTATTGCTTGTAAAACTCTCCATTTCTTGTCTTCTGTAATTATTTCCAGTAGCCAACAAAACACATGTTTGGAAAATACGGGTACCAAACAATACAGGATGGTTATGATCTATTAACGCAACCTTCAGCCTATTGCATGTCCATGAACTTATGTTAAAGTCACATTAGTAACCACTTGCTTACCAAAATACCTACTTTGGAGACTGCGTCCTTATATGATAATGCAGTATATTTATTACAGTAATATTTATTATTATTATTCACAATATCGTCACAATTCAATAGTTGTAATGTAGGTACTAGTGAACTTGGATGTAGAATATACATGTGTGTTTATAACATTATACAATGGAGTTTGCCACTTCCTTCCCTTGTGCTTTTCTACGTTGTATCCATCTTCCCTGCACAACATCTTCCATCCGAAAGACCTCACAAACAGACAAAATATGCACCAATTTGATACTATGATAGAGACACTGAAATTGTGTAGGTAGCCTAAGTTGAAAATTTTGTCACTGCATTTGCACAGACAATTTTAGTCTGGAGCACCATTTGCTAACAGTTAGTTAGGCCTTCATGTTTCTTTAAGAAATTTTGACCTGCTGTACAGTAAAGATTCTTCGAAGTTTGTTAGTACTAGTAGTAGTAGCATGTTAAAGGCTAGGCTAGGCCTAGCCTAAAATATTGGTGTCCTAACAATAATTGCTGCTAGTCTGTTCACATTAAAACATGACTTGAAATGGGAATATTCTTTTAAATACCAAATGATTACCTAACTTAAGGCCTACTCTTTTTTTTAATTTAAATTGTTTCTAAAAATGTTCAGCGTTTGCGAGTATGAACGTAAGGCTAAACTCTCAATGCCAGGCTGGGACTACTATAACTTGTTGCCTTAAGCATACATCCAGTTCCACGAAACTATGTTGAAATGAACTGCAACCAAGTAAGTGTTTGCGCTTCTGTAGTATACAGGCATAATATACAGTAAAGTTATACAGCTTAGGAGTTAGGGCTTGATGTTTGGACTTAAACTGGACGAAAATATGTTTAACTGCAAACAACAAGAAATCAACTATCACCTGTAAGAAGTAGAAAATCTTTGTTTAGTTTGGAATGTTCTTCACTGCTCTGTGTCAAAGCTGGCTTCGAATGTTCCATTTCTCAGTCATCAACGACCACTTGTAATTAGCCTTAAACTTTATTCATGCCTCGAACAACTTGTACGCACCATAGGCACAACTTGTACGCACAGAGTGCCATGCAATCGATTGCAGGTAAACAAGCTAAGGCAAGAAAGATCATAGAAAGATGGCAGTGTGTGCTGTGATCATTGAACAGCAGAAAGGGAGATAGCGCCATCACTAGAGCGGTGAACCGTGTGTACTAAGAGATTTAGGTAGAAACTTATATATTCCACTTTCTATGAGCGAATTATTTATCACGGAGATATTATTATATCGCCGATCGCTTCTCGGCCTTTTGGCTAAGATCATGTGTAGTACATGTTCCCTTTCGAGGGGATTGGTGATGCACACCCGACGATGATCACACAGTCACAGTCCCGATGCAAGGGGACTGGGGTTGAGAGCGGGTCAGTCGTTCGGAAGTTTGGTTTTCGTGCCCAGGTTCTTTCCTGGGCGACTTTTTCTTAAAAAGTATTATTATACCGCCGAAATATTACTGCGGACCCCTTTAAGGATGGAAAAGGCATTATACGCGTAAACTGATTATTCACTAATCTATTCTTGTTTATAATTATTATTTTTTTTACGAGTGTGGTAAGGGAAGAGGACGGTGATTGGAGAGGGTCATTTGAAAGGGTGAAATGGGGTTCGGTTGAGATAAGACTCGTTTTCAAAGGAGAAGAGGAAATGGAGCAGGCATAATCAGGTACCACATGTTTAAGACCCATTTTTATCGATGGTGGGCTTTAAGGCTCATCTTTTGGCTGTTCAATTAGTTACCACGGTGGGCAATCAGCGTACATACCAGAGCGTGTATTGTGCCACAAATCCGCAAAAGTCGGTCTTTAATCGGTAGCCTACCAAGTATAGGCTTGCAACTGGACATGCGGAATTCAGAGTGGGTTGACACTCATGAACGGTAGACTAACGGTAGAAAAATAATAACAATAACGAAAAAACAGAACACCATCTAAAACGATCACCTATCCCCGTCTCTGTTATACACCTTTACATTTCCTTGGTGTTGGGTAAGTTAGACTGACAAACTAGATTCACCACTTGCTTGTGTTCACGAATATCGACTCACAAACCGCACGTTTAAATAAAACCTCTAACTTCACAGACATGCCTTCATACATCACTGCGGACTGTTTTGCCATTTTGAAAATATAAAATCCCACACACCAAACTCGAATTATTAATAGTCTAAGTTTGCTTTTGTGTTCCGGTTCCATTTCAATGACCTTGATTATATATTTAAAAGAAAACTAAAGGTAATAAATTGAATGGCATTTATTTGCCACACAAAGAGAGTGCGATATAAGTACGTAAGCAAACTTCAGTCAATGTTACAGACAGCTAACTAGTATACTCTTAAAGCTGCAGCAAGCCGGCGTCAGTTTCTAGGCTCTTTAACCAAAAGAGCAACGAAAATCAAGAGACAATCATATCCTGCAACTTTCACAACACGACAAGTCGGGAAAGTAAGCATAATGGCTAAAATATGCCTACTGCTTGTTGTAGTTATGTCTTTTATTGGAG
>KN890905.1:0-16371 GCA_000934455.1 Apostichopus parvimensis
CCTGTCTATTTCTTTAGGATTTTGACTTGTATTAGAGATCAAGATTATTGCCATCAATACTGTGGTGTCACAATAAGAAATGGACCGAGAGGAGGAGGGGGGGGGGGAGAGGGAGCGCAGGAGGGTATTCTTGTTCTAGTGTATAATGGTGTTTCAAATCATGTGCTTGATTTCCTTTCGTATGCTATTTGGTATCAGCTGTATAATTTGTTTGCATAACCTTTTATGCTCAAATTACAAAATACTTGAGTATAATTTGTATTTGTATAAAATCTGTATAATTGAGTACAAGGAAAGATCTTGTTTTGTATTTTTCCCGTGTCTGAAAAACTACTGCCATTCCAGTATTGTGCAGCTTAATGTTTATACAGAAATACGAAGTAACCGACATTTAAACCCATTTGTATTTATTGTTCATTATTTAAATTGGTATGTTATATGGTTTGGTATTTACTCCCCTGCTGAAATCCATTTCTCCTCGTGTTAAAAAAAACTATGAGATAGCCATTGACATAAGTACAGTTCTCACTAATCCTGACAGCAAAATCAGCAAGGAAGCAAAATGTCTGTATCATTAATGATTACAAAACAGTCAAATTAAGGACAGACAATGAAGATCATATGTTACAAACATTTATTCTATCAAGTTTGAATTTCTGAAAGTGAAAAATATTACAAAGGGAAAGTTTTGCAAAATATGATTAAAAGACTACATTTTCATTGACAAAAATGGGTAAATTACAGAATAGAAAAGGTAGTGAGAAATACTGTTTCATCAAATTATCTATTAGTAACATGAGTTATGGGTGACAAGGCCTGATTAGAGAGGGAGGGTGGGGTTTTCAGCCCCTGGGCCAAATGTCAAACTGGTGAAATATGGGAAAAATAAAAGTATGTATGTATTTCTCATTTTCAAGATAATGATGAATACAGGAACTACATGAGAAAAAAAAGTAAAATCTCACATCGTCAAACCAGTATTGACAATTTGACGATAAAACGTAACAGCATTTATACTGTGCCTCCAGTCACCACTGTGACGCCCAAATATTCGAGAAAAGTCAAAATTACGGTGATAAGTATTCAAACTGTCAAGAAGCATTTTATGGCCACCCTCTAATGCAGTTTAGCTTGCTGGAGTCTTTTCCTCCAACTAATTTAAGTCTCCTGTGATGTTTTAGGAATAACTTAGCAGATTTAATACATTCTCCTTTGAGCAATCACTGTCTTGCCAAAATTTAGAAAGGGAAATAGTTCTGTGGATGCTCTTATATAAATCCTTATGGAAAAGCATTACCTTTGTTAGGTCACCAAGACACTAAATGTATCACTGAATATTAAATACATCTTGATATTTAATCAGATAAATCATAACCGGCTATTCTGCACACCTATCAAAATCATGCAAGATATGCGTATTCAAATTTAATTATAAATATGCATATTTGTTCTCAAATCAAAAGCAGCCATTGTAATAATCAATTACACAAACCTATTATAAATAGAAGTTCTCAAACAGCTGTCACACAAACAACACAAGCCCACTGCTTCAGGGTACTTATATTAAGACAAGTCTTTCTATTTTTTTAAATAAATGAATGAATTTTTTCTTCTGAGTTCTCATATGTAAATTAATTAACTCATGTTAAAGAACAGAAAAAAAACAATAACTGGAGACAGTCATTATGAGAGAGTAGTTCAAAAGCGGTATTTTGTAAATTAGAAAGAATTTCATCACGGGATTGTGATATACATTCTGATTTCAAACTATGGAGGATAATGTGATCCTTGTAACTACCTAGCCGAACGAGAACCTCAAATTTGTGGGAGGAATTTCGGGAAGTTTATTAGTCTGCGTGGATAATTTTGTCTGTGTAAAAAAGGGTATTTTCTGACGAAGCCAGAGCTTACTTTCAAATTTACTTAAACATCAATGTACAAAAAAACACTCTTATTATACAAAACAAGAAAAAGCTTGAAAGTAAATTAATTATGCTTTGGTAACAAGTAATGGTCTACTGTATGAAAGATAATGTTATTTGAATATTTACATGAATGTAGTGAATAGTATTTGAAGTAACCTTCAACGGGTAGTCCCACTTTCAAAATGTTAAACATTCTTCTCCATTTTTAAAAGGTCCAGAGAGAAACATTTGTTGGTGCAAATTGCAAGACAGATTAAAAAATCTGAGCAAACCTAGATTGACAAATTTACATGCTAGGTCAATAGGGCAGCTCAATCCCCTGATCTTGCAGGCCTGCTCAATGGATTTTTTGCAGGATTGTGGGTCATTTGGGCGGTGGTCAGACAGGCCAAGATTGAAAACTCACAGATTTGACCCGTGATGTGCATTGAATACAAATCAAGTTGAGGAGAACTGCACATTTGTGGGAGAGAGTTCATAGCTTTTGCACTTCGATTTGCTTTATTTAAGACTACTGCTACATATATACAAAACAATGTAAAGTTCTAATCTGTCACAAAATGTCGCAGCTTTGAGCAAAATATAAAGATACCTGATTTAATCAAGACAATTGCCATTTTGCAACCCCCTTCTAGTTCCCTATCAATTGTAATCTCCAATTGCAACCGATCGCTATCAAACATTTTAAGTTTAAAAGATCTTGTCGTAGAAGACCAAGGTGATTAAATCTACATTTTAATGAATTATTCAGTGAATTCTTTTAGTAACATTTTTCTTTCTACTTCGCTATTTTCTTCATTTAATTGATTATTAAAAGGACTCATTTTAGAATTTCAGAAACAAAATGTTCCAAACTTGAAGAATGGTATACTGACCATTAACAAGTCAAGTGGGTATTGTTACTTTTACATAAATGTCATTAACTAAAGAAAGTAGCTATGATTATGGAAGAGAACAGCTGCATCATTTTCATTACCCATACAGAAAATGGAACAGCCTGATGGAATTCAAATGTAGATCCATATCATTTTTGGGTCTCCTTAATGTTAACGATTTTATGCTTCATGAGTGAATGCCTAACCAGATCTAAGTTGAAAATTTAGTAGTAATTCTTAATTTTTTATGATATCCACCCACATCTTAGTTGCTAGGAATTACAAGATGGCCATGACAGCTTACGCTAAAGAAGGCAGCCTTTCACTGTGTTAGTAGAACCAATTGATGCTTCTTCATGTTCACTGTATGAAGTTCAGTTTAAGCTTTTAAAATAAAATACTACATTGTTGAGGTAATCGCATTCCAAATTTGAGTCTGTTAAATAACAAAGTTTTTTTTTTGTGTTGCGTTTGCCAACATTCTGGTTTTCAGACACATTAACAGTTAAAGGACAGATAAAAGTACAAGACATTGTAAGACTTAATTATGTTACATCGGTCAACCAAACTTGCACCAAGAGTGACAATAAAATTAGGCTGAACTCCAACATCCCTTTAACATCCAACATCCCTTTAATGTTCTGAAATGTCTCATATTGTAATGAAACAGTTTACAACATTAAAGAAATACTTCATAGGCTGAAGTTGCTTGTTAATAAAATAGTGTCCAATATTTTCTGCATCCAGAGGTCAAAACTACATCCTCATAGCATTTCGGATGTAAAAGATGTGAATTTTTCAAATTTGGTAATATTTTGTGAAATTAATCTGGCAACAGCAGAGAGAAAGATGTTATCCAGCAAATCAGTTGTAAATGAATTTGTTCATCTTTATAATAATTTAACTCATTCACAGAGGAATATCATATATAACATTTCTACAAAAAAGTTGCATGTTGATGAAGTTATTAATACAGAGGAAAGTTGAAAGAGAAGATTACAGAAGCATAAGTAAAATTTTAAAGAGCATTTGCCCGGATGGCATCATAGGCCAGCTACTGTGATCCATTCCAAGGGAAAGGTCAAGCCATTCAGTCAACCATAGGCTGGGTTGACACAAGATATTGAGATATCTCAACTAGCCGTGTGGAATATATTTCCTTTTCAATGTAAGTGTCACAATATCTGCCACTGGAATATCTGTTGCCACAGAAATGTGGCAGTCCCTGCCACAAAATATTTGTTGTCAAATGGTTAACCACATAGACCTGCTAAGTAGTTAAATTAGGTCCACCCCAACACAAAATACTGCTTTGTTTAACTTGACTTCCTGAAAGCATTGGAAACTCAGTCACTCCCTCTCAATTTCTTGTGCTACGGTACTCACATTACGCTGGCTTTGCTGTTTTAATATATATATAACTTCATTTAAAAGTCAACAAAGCTGTAATATTTACATCATCTCTGATGCTGATGATGATAAAGTTTTAACCTTTCTAATTCCAGCATTCCTCTAAGTCTTTCATGTCTTCGTCCTTGCTCTCGTTGACGTTGCTTGTTACATCCGGGGACGACATCTCGGAAAATTTATTAACCAAGCTTTTCCTGTTGTTCTTTGCTTTATTGTTCAATTCAGAAGTGGAAATCCCTACTCTTTGAAGGGCTTCTAACAATTCTGTCGGGTTGAATGGGGGAGGGGACATTTCTGGGTCCAGGGTAACTTCATCCTCGGCAGGGGTACCGGTGGGGGTCTTTGGATTATTCAGAGGTATGCGTATGGCGAGAGAAGACTTTCCCGGAGTGAACTTAGCTGCGATGCTGGCGTAAGATGGAGGGGCATTGTTATTAAGCGGTTTGATTGCACAGGGTACCTTGCTGTTGTCCTCTTGTCCAACTGTGAGCGGTGAAGCAGATCTACTGCCCTCGTGACTGGCAGTCAAACCGGAACTGACCGATGAGGTTACTGAGGTGTCCAGAGAGGACACTTCTTGGTCCATTGGGTGGTCATTCTCAGAGGAGATATCAGACGAGGTATCACTACTCAGCATTATAGGATAAAGAACAAAGACATTCTCTTACTAATAATTCTATAATAATAAATAATGGTGATTTATAACGCGTGCATATCCTCCCGGTAGGGTGCTCAATGCGCGGGAGAGAATGAGAGAAAAGAAAGCAAAAACAAATAACAACACTTACAACTGAACAAATGCATAAAACATATCAAAGATTCTTTAAACTATTTTTTCTACAAAGACATCAAAGCAAAATCCAACAGCTGTGTTAACGATAACTAGTTTGTGTCATAAAACTACCAGCCTAACAACAGCTGTTGTTAAGATAGCTAGTTTGTGTCATAAAACTACCAGCCTAACAACAGCTGCGGTTAGGATAACTAGTTTGTGTCATAAAACTACCAGCCTAACAACCACTGAATTTGAAAAGGATACTTATGCAGTGCTTCGAGAAGGGGAAGGAAAATGTAGATCCTGACAAACACTGGTCAAAAAAACGATCACCAACGATAACGTAGATGTAAACATGGGAAGAAAAATTTGTATATTAAAACACTCCTTAGAATGGTAGATTCTGAAGAAAGTGAGGGCTCAAGGGCTAAAACATTCCAATCATGTTTGTTTAGGTAGATAGGAAAGTACACATGTTGATTGGGCTAGGTAAATTATACGTTAATTCCTACCATGGTGGTATGTACAAAGGTGGAGCACACATACCAATTATATGTTATTTCCTACCATGGTGGTACGCACAAAGGTGGAGCATACATACCAATTATGCTATTTCCTACCATGGTGGTAACATACCAATTATATGTTATTTCCTACCATGGTGGTACGTACAAAGGTGGAGCACACATACCAATTATATGTTATTTCCTACCATGGTGGTATGTACAAAGGTGGAGCATACATACCTCTTTGTTTGTCCTTTACCATTGGGATCCCACTCGTGTAGTTTTCTCCTCCACATTCGGACTTGACCGTCCCACGACCTACGACTGCAGACCTGGAATTTGTTTGGTGACGATGGATGCTGCCCTCTCTTTCTCATTTTCCTGAAAACATGAATGCGAGTAATCTCATGATTAGAAAGCATTTCATATCACAGAAGTTTGTAATGGCCTTCTTTTTCTTCTGAGATGACTAAAACATCTTGTCCCACCATCAAACTACCCTTTAGTGGTTGCACTACTACAGATAACCAGCTCCTAGGTTTCTGTAAAAATGCAACTTGATTTGAAAATTGTTAACTTGAGACTGGAAGAATATTATAAAAGGAACATTTTATCAATTTAATTAGGTAAAAAGTAATAGCTGTTTTAAACATGGCACATTGGTTGCACTCTGCGAAGCAAAGAGAGCGATACAATCATTAATGAAAAACATTAATGTATTAATATCAATTTATCTAATCAATTAAATGAAATATATTTCTTTTGAAGGTTGTCTGGTGGTACAAGAAGGAAACAAATTCATGTCATTAGTTTACCGTAAGTTGTTAGACAACCAAATTTTGGTATTTAGACAACCTTTAAAGGAAATTCCAGGTTGTTTACAAGACAACTGACCAAAGACAATGAAGTCTGTGGTCTTCCTCTTTAAAGCATTAAGATACTGTACCTAACATTAAGTACATGATAAACCCATATCTAATCATTTTAACAGATCTACAGTAAACCAACGTGACAACGTCACCAATTAAAGTGTTTCATACGATAAAAGCTATGTAGAATTAGGACTTCAAGGTCTTCTTGAAACATCCAATATCTCAAAGAAATGAATTCTCCAACTGAACAAATCAACAAACATGGATTCATGACCAAAAACAAGACATAAGAATTATTGACTGAAATATTTCTCCTGTGTCTTACTTTGGGACAGCTTCACGGTACTTTTCATAGCATTGAGTGTTCTTGCCGTATTCGATCTGCTTCTGTCTTCTAACTAAGATAACTTCATCTGTTTCTGTTTGAAGTCTGAAAAATATGAAGGGAGGAGAAAAACTTAAATTCCAAGTTAAGATACTCTCAACAGTCTGTTAGTCATATTGGTGTTTCTTGCTTGTTGACTCGTAAGTTACAATTCTTGATATTTGAATAAAAAGTTCGGTAGAAAGTCTGCAAGAACACAAAAATAGTTTCACTGGCAAATTTTGGACGAGATATTTCATTTTATATAAGTGATTGGATCATGTGCAAACTTAATGGTGGCATGAATATGTAGAAAAATCTGGAATGATCTTTTTCTCACCTCTGGCTTTAGTAATCCACACCCTCTTCCTTCAACCTCACTCATTTTTCTTTAATGCAACATAAAGTGTAATTCCTTCAACTTTCACCAAAGCATTGTTAACATTACTTTATTGTCTGTCAAACAGACTGATTCAAGCATAAATGCAGTTAATGGTCACTCACAGACGATCATCTTTAGAGATCCCTGACTTGGCATATCTTGCTAACTTTTCTTTGTGTCTTTGCATGTCCTTCTTGATAATAGTCAGTCTTCGATCATCTTCATCCATCAGAGTACACCAGTCTATACTCTCACCAGAAGATGAAACACTGGATAGTTGTCTCCTTGGTGAACTTGTCAAGTTTGGCCTAATACTGTAGGAGGAAAAATTTGGATAGATTTAGAGTAGTAACCTAGAGCACATTTAGGTTAACTGCATCATATGACAATCATATCTTACATAGGCCTAGGCCTTGATGGTATTTGGAATGCTGAGTTGTTAACTCTGTACTTGAAGAATAGCTTGTTGTGGAAATTAAATGGCTTTTTGTAAACAATTTGACTCATTTTAGATTGTATCACACTTATTAAAATACAAATATAAAATAGATCAAGAGGATAATAATTCGCAAAACGGAAGCACTTTGGCATAATTGTAAGTTGTACTGTACTAAGTCAGTATAGGCAAAAAGCAGGTGCTAGGCTATGCTTATTTCTAGAACTTAGAACTTGAAGGTACCAAAACAGTATTACTAGTATTAAGAAGTTAGGATTCCTACCAAGTACCAATTCGATTAAGGAAGGGGGGGGGGTGGAAAGAATTAAATCAAGCATGCAGTCGCATCGATAAAAGTAAATGATCTTACCTTTCAATTTCCATTTCTATTAGTTTCTCTTTGGTGGCATGGGACTTAACGTTAGGCGAGCTGTGTAGGTCAGTGCATACCATAGTGCTCTTTCCGCCTTTCTTGAGCATTTCAGTCGACACGGTCTTCGGGACGGAATCATTCAAGTTATTTGCGTGAATTCCAATCATGTTGACTCTCAATGGTTTAATAGTAGTAATGGGTGATGAGGCAGGTTTGGAGTATTCCTATTTTCTATAGAAATCTTCAAGCGAGAAATGATTATTTCTTCAGATTATTTTCGCTATGTTATCTCCTCTTGTCAGGTAGAACTATTGCTTGCTTCGCCTGGTTATAGTGGCTCGGAGTACGTCGGATTGATTGTCCGTGCGATCTGTAGGTCTATTTGCCTACACTATAATGTACGGTCTTCTGTGTTTCTTCTTCGCAGTCGTATTTCGCGGGAAATGTACAGCTGATGTATTATGCAACCGACAAGTATTAAATATTCATATAAAATCAAAGCTGCAATATTTGGACCGGTTTTTAAAGTATTTAGTATTAAAAGTATAATAATTAAATTTCAAAGAAGTTTATGTTGAGTAAAAGCAGTCTTTTAAATATAAATAGTTGTTAAAAATGTTTTTTTCTGATATGTATATTCATATGACCTTAAGAAGGCGGGATTTGTAAATTGACCTTATCGTGTTATCTTTCAAACGACCGGCGGCAAAACAAAGCGTCGCTGTCCATTTGTTTCTGTTGATATACACAAGTACAAAAGTGCATTACTACCAGCTGATCCTAACACGTTCTGCATGCACATGGTAGAGTACGTGCAGTATTGCAAATGTCACTTTGACGTACGTTAATTAAAGTCGAATAAGGCAAGTTTGTGATCCTGCCTTTCAAACCAGATAAAGTAACACCGGAATTCATGGAACTGCGTGATTTTTTCATCTAAGTGATCGCTGGATTCCACCGATGATCGGAATATTGATGTGTTAGCAAGCTTTGTTTCAATAAATAAGCTAACTGTCGATCAGAACTCATGATGATGTCGTCATAACTTCGTAAGGCCTAACTAAGCCTAACTAGCCTAGGCCTAAGCCATACAGTCCTGAAAGTAATAGTGATACTTTACGTAAGCTAGACCGAGGCTAGGCTTGCACTAACATTAGGCATTATGGCATAAGTTATAATAATGAATAGTGTTAGCTTTAGACTTTACTAGATAATAAATTGCTCATTTGAGTCTCACTACATTTGCTCATCATGAATGAACACTGGTTTATAGTTATACCAAGCCCTTTTCTAAATTCTAGTGTTTATTAACAAAGCCATTAGCTCATTATTTACCAAAAACTAAGTAAAACTAAAAGGCTAGGAGAAGAAGTAGGCTTACCTAAACATAGTATTAACATTATGATGGAAGGGAACCTATAAAAACTGAAAATAATGACAAAAGACCTAGGCCATCATGATACTAGGCATTGGTTGTGCATCTTTAGACTTTAGGCTTAGCATGGACTGCTTTTATAAAGCTTTTTAAAGTTTAATGCCAACCCCTAGGCATAAGCCTTACCTGATGAAGTTATTTACTACAAAATGGACAGTTTCCAATGTACAATAGTTTATTTCATGTTTGATTTATCCACAACAAAGCAGATTCATACAGCCAGTTCATGTAGGTCTCAAGCAAATGCTGTGAAAAGTGGACTTTCTTATCTGTTTATCATTTGCATAACCAACCCTTTGAATGCAACAGTTGATTATTATTTTTCTGTGGGAAGGGGGGGGGGGGTGTTGGAGGGGCCTCACTGAAAATTTCACCCCTGTCAGCAGTGTCTGTGCAACTGGTAGTCATAATCATTGGTGTGGGCACACATGTCCTTATGTCATCTGTAGTATTGTGTATTTTCTTAATCAACAAGCAGTCCTTAGTCTTTTGTAAATTCCTAAGCCCATGCAAATCATGAAGCCTATTATAAACTTAAGCTGAACATATCAATACAGATACCAACATCAGCTTCAACCCCATGCAATGAAGTAAGAATTGAGACACTCAACAATGGCTTCATTATTGAGATAATCTTATTTGGTTTTAATCAATTTCTTTCAGGCATCATCGCCCCTACTGAGACCCTAATGCTGTACAGGTTTGAAGCTGAAATTACCAAGAAGCTAATGTCATTTTTGTCAGCGTAGCTAGATTAACACTTGTGGGAAGGGAGAGATCTGGTTTGGCCAGAGGTCTAAAGGAGGAACAAGAATGGCAGGAAGGAAAAAGTTAGCCCTTAGACTGGAGTCTTGTGACAGTCCTTACTCACCACAAGTAACCGGACAAGGGACATCACCAATGACAGCCTTGTCTAACATCATGGTCGGACTATCATGGTAAGAGTCTCAATCGTCATGGATACTGAGCTACTCTGTAGTAGAGTTACCTTTAATGTGGATTTCCCAGACATTTCACCCGTGTTTTTCTATCTTACATTTCAGAGAAATCCTGGTGGATTACAAGCATTATTTAAAATAAATTCTGGTGTGTTAAGGTGCTTCCAGCTAAGTTGCACGGTGACTTGGCCATCTATTCTAGGTACCCCAATTTGAGCACAGAAAGGCAAATACTTGATATTAACAATCCTTCAACTATTCTGATATAACAGCTTTTTAACTTTAAATCCTGTAGCACTTTCTGTACGTAGGCATCCTTCAAATCCTTTATCTTTTTCGACACAGAAGAGATGGAACCCCTCTGTTGAGACCCCCCCCCCCCCCAAAAGAAAGAAACAAATCACACAGCACTGACGGCAGTGACATTCAACCCCATGTTTGGAATTAATGCTCATTACTTTATTAGCATAATTTTTCACCTACTCAATTCACATGAAGCATTACCATAAGTCCTTGGTATTTATCTTGTCATGCCTACCATACTGTACCTGATACTTTTTCTGTTGACAGTGTTGGCTCCACACCACGGAGAAAGCTATCGCTTTCAGAAGTAGGGGACACACCAACAGATCCCGTGTCGAGAAATTCATCACAAAGCTCTGGCATTAGTGTGTCCTCTCCAAACCCTGAAGATAGTCAAGTGGGTGACTTCTTTCCAGCAAGGTAAGTATCAGCTAGAAACATGTTTGAAAGTACTACAGACACCTAGCCAATTTGCCCCATATTCAATACATTTATTGTGTGTGCTAATCTCATTCAAAATCTGTCGAATATATGTAAATTGCCTTTGGCCACAAAACCTGTGTTCAGTGTCCATGAAACTAAGGTTGTGAAAAACAAAGGGATAACATAACAGAAAATTAGGCATTCACTACCTGTACATCATCAATGGGCATAATTAGCTAATTTTTATTCATCAATAAAACTAGAATTGCGAAAAGACTTGTAAAATGGTCGATCTTTGATGGATTTTGATGGGAGTTGCAGCTATTTTCATGATTTCTAAAGCCTATTAGAGTGTAATTACGACCTTGTTGTTCGTTGATGTCCGTAGACCTTTAAATATTAAGTAAACAAATTTTTGATGGATTTCTTGCTTTGTCAGCTTGGTTCTTAATATAGACACTTGTTAAAAATCTGGTCAAATGGTTCTAGCTCAAGCTTCTGGCAGATGCTTTCATGTCTAAATTGGTCTGTATTGTCATGGTTTTATAACAGTTTGAGTTTATTAAGAGTATTCTAATGTCTAACTGGTTATTGTTGTGCTTGTGTAATAGTTAGAAAACCTGACATTTCAATCACACCAGGATCTTAATCAAAGGCAAATTGTTATATTTGTTGTTGTTTTTTTTTCTATTGTGAAAAAGCTTGACAAAGCCTTTTACATCTATTTATATGCATGGATTACAGTATGAAGATACCAGTCATGATTTTATATGCTGAAGATTTATGCTAAGTATTAAGAGACATGTAAAACAGTTAATCAAGCAAGAAAATATTCTACATTCCAATGATAGAAAATTTCCAAGAAACATGAAAATAAAGTCAGCCCAGAGGTGATATTAAAGGCTTATTTGAGAAAAGATAATGAATGAAATAAGGCTTAAAGTTTGATTTTAAGTAGGCACTAAACAATATAAAAATGTTGTACTAATTCTAGCTTGTTTCGTGTCTATAAATACCAAAAAAAGATGGTTTTCTGGCAAATTTATAAGACAATTGTGACACAGCATTAAAAACACTAATTTTGTGATGAAATGTGAGGTCTTATAAAAAAAAAAATGGTTTTGTCAATGAACTTTTGGAATGAAACCCTGGAAAATTGTCACTAATTATTGTGTTTCTTTCTTCTTTTGTTTTATGCAGGTTGGGTAATTCAGAAGCAGAAAATGTTAGAAGGTATGTTTACAGATATTAATACTGTTTTTGTTGTTGTTATTTTCCATAAGAAAATGTTATTCATTATTGATTACAAACCAACATACTCTCAAGCCATGTAAAATATATTTCTCGACTCTCGCTGTCAACTCTCATGGTGTGAGTTGATGATGGTAAACCTCTACTATGAACCCTCCTAAAGTCATGGTTTCAATAATGGTTCTAATTCCCTTAGGGTGCCAGGCTGTGCTCCCTGCTTTCCTGTTTGTTTCTTTTTCCTGCTTTTTGTTTTGCTTGTTGTCTGAGGTAGAAACCTTTTCTTGATTATCATCAATATGATATGTGGAATATCCTTCAAACTATTATGAAATTTAATTAATTTTCTTTTAAAGTCACCATGGCAACAGAACTTTTCTCATATTTGATTTTTTTTCCTTTGACAGAAATAAGCAAGCACTCAGACGATTAAATTCCACCCCATCTAGTTTTGACTCACCATTATTCTCACAATCACCGAAGTCGACCAAAACGGTGACATCACCATGGAAACCAAAGAAGCTCCTCCCCCTAGAGAGTCCGTGCGAAGAGGAGGAGTTGGTCTTTTTCGATTTAAAAGCTAAATCAGAAAATGAAAGCAATCACTCTGAGGTGAGAAGCAACATCTTTCAGTCCGCTACAGTGGCCATTACTTTTTTTTGGGGGGGGGGGGGGTGATGGATGGGAATAAACACAACTTTTGGGAACTGTTAATAATATGTCTCATATTAACAGTATAGGAAGATACAGTCATTTTTACTTTTGTAGATTATACTTTCTCCAAATGTTTAACTTACTTTACCAAATTTCTTTCAGTTAGAAATTCACCTCAGATCTTAATCATTGTTCTGCTCAATGAGGGAAGGCCTTTAAGCCATAGTGTAATTATTTTGTTTTATTTACAGTCATGACTTTGTCATGAAGACAACCCAGAAAATATGTCCAAGTTGTCTGACGGAGTAGCAACAGCAAACTTTCTAAAACATCAACCCTTCTTTACCACTGGTTTAAAAATGCCCACTTGTCTACACAATAGTTCAGGTTTATGTTTGAAATTTTTGCTGCAAATATTTGCAAATATTTGCTAAGATGTTCTTATATCAGCAATTCAAAACTGATGTCATCATTAATATGAAGTGAAAGAAAACATAATTATATTAACTAGAGAAGGTTATCTCTGTAGCAGGTACACAAACACCATTCTCGTCCTGGGAGGGGGGGGGGGGGCTGGGCTAAGATGTGATATCTTCCAGAGAATTGTTCTACCTCCCCTTTGAAAATGTTGGTAAATGGTGGGGGGGGGTGATTGGATACAAAAAGTATGCAGAAATGTATTAATTATTTTACCAATTACTAAACATGCCAGCTACTAATGTTTACTCTCTGAGATAAGTGTCTGTTCTCTGTGGTCTGGATGATTTAAGATTTATTTTGGCTTCTTTACCTTACAGGTTCCTCAGGAGGAGAGCAATGGTCCTTCTACTTCATTTACTGCAATCAAACCTTTACCTCAAGATGACTTTAGAATACCAAGACCTATATCAGCTCCTGCCAATCTGGTAAAGTTGTTCTACAGTTTAAAAAAAAAATTGAACTTCTCATGAAATGAAAACTTTTATTGACTTGAAATGGATCACAGATTGGCAAAGTGGAGCCCTCTGACCACATGTAGACTGAAGGCTAATTTCTACGTCCCATAATATTTTCTAAAACCTCAAAATGTGGCTTGGGGATTCTGTAATGACCTTGTCCAACCATAATAAGGATACTCAACATGAGAGATGGACAATCCACTTCTAGCACAGTTTCTTCCCCATATAACAGAATATTTCCATTTTAGTAAATTGACTAAAATCATCCTCCTTAGGTGATGAGAGCTACGGGTTGGGTCCAGAATTTCACTGTGGCCTGCAAGAATTATATCAGGACCACCTACAGAAAACGAAACAAAACTTGTGTTCATTGGAGTAACTGAATCGGAAATGAAATTTTAAAAATAGGACCTTATCAGTGATTTTTCTGACAAGTTAAATTAAGAAATATTAAGAAAAAGAAATGAGCAATTTAGTGATTATGAAAGATTGATAGTAGGGAAGTTATAAAATATGTATGGATGAGCTCTTATCCCATGCATGTTTAATCTGATGTCACTGCATGTTCTGTTTATACAGTTTTTCAAGATCGCCTTAGTGCTATGAACGTGCCTCTGTTTGCAACTTTGCATCGACAATCAAGTTCAGTAATCACATGATCTGTGAGCCAGGACTGTCTGTAATCTATCGGTATCTGTTCAATCTCATCAACATTGAACATTTGTGAGGGATATTAATTGTCCATTAATCCTTTCTGGCTCGAAACATTTGTGCTCAATTTTGTGTATACATCTGTAGGAATTGAACATATTGTGAGGCAAGACTGATCGATAATCTGCAATCCTGTCTGTTGTTCCTCAACCAGTCAGTCTCATCCAACATCAAACATTTG
The DNA here is from genome assembly GCA_000934455.1 of Apostichopus parvimensis. Taxonomy (NCBI): domain Eukaryota; kingdom Metazoa; phylum Echinodermata; class Holothuroidea; order Aspidochirotida; family Stichopodidae; genus Apostichopus; species Apostichopus parvimensis. The sequence continues at coordinate 14,750 of KN890905.1, forward strand.
TGAGGAATATGAATTTCCTGTAATCGATTCCTTGTAATATTTGTAATATTTGTGTAATATTTGTGTATCAGCCGTCTAGTGGGATCAGGGATTGTACATTCTTCACAGTAAGAACAGCCTGATAATATTATTTTAACCTAGAATGGTGATTCTTTCTTTGACAGCTGAACCAGGGTAAAGCTGCCAGCATGATTGCTGAAGAAGACGACCTTGTCCAATTACAACACAGTCGTCTGACCAGCAGTAATGAAGATGAAGATGACGATGATGATGGATTCTTTGATATATTCAATTCCAATTCTCAGGGAGTGAGTACTCTACTCTCCTAGAATAATAGAACATAGTATCCATTTCAACAGCTTCCATTACAACAGCTTCTTGTGCATCCCATTTTGATGAGATTTTGCTATTGCTAACATTCTATGATATTCAGTTCACTAGCCAGACTTGTACTCATATTTGTGTACGTTTGTTTGAAACCAAGCTTCATGGATTGATACTCACATTGTACCCGCTGCATTGATTTGTACTCACACTCGTACTACTCTTGGATATTTGGAATTCTTCTATTCTAATATAGACATTTGTGAAGACTAAGTACTAGCAGTCATGTTTTAGTATTTTAACTTTTACTCATGCCAAGGGGAATTCCACTGGTATTCATATTCAGTAGTGGTAAATACGAAGTCAGTAACTAGCTTGAGTAATCAAATTTCACACTTGAAATAACGAAACACAGTAAGACATTTCAGACTATATGCATGTAATTGATATTAATGTGTCAAAATCTTTACAGAATGCCTTTTTTGGGACTGTCTACTTTGTTATGAAACAAAACACTATAAAGGAAAATGAAAGTAAAAGGATGACCTTTGCATATATCATAATTATAGATATCATATATTTCATGTATCATATATTTCATGTATCAAATTTTAATGCAAATACCTATCTTTTCCCATTGGTTTTTACATCATAGAAATCTCCTGAGAAACCACAGGGCTTCAATGGTTTACTTAACAACCCTATAATTGGTGGCGGTCAGCAACCCTCCTCGCCACCACAAATAGACAATGACCTGACCAGCCCACCCGCCATGCCACTTCAGAATGTGGACTGTAACTCCATGGACATAACACCCGAACCAAAATGTAGAAGAGGTATCTTCAAGATCCCTAGCCAACCAGTTCTGAAAAGGGCAAGCTCATTTTTGAAGAGGCCAGAAAGACCCAAAGATTCCCCCAGCCCCATTATGAAGAAGAAGGCCAGGAGTATATCCGTGGCGAGTCCCAACCCTCAGGCAGATGTGAGACGGATTGCCAAGGTAAGATACATTTAAGAGTCTTCTAATGGTTTTAAAATATTGCTATAATGCCCAAAATATTGAAACAGTAGAAATGTACTTGCTGGCATGGAGACTTATCGAATGTCCGTACTCTTCTGTTGCGTTTGAAGCTCCTGGTCGTGTTTGTAACTTCCCCCACACCATCACCTTCCTCCCCCAGTGGCGTCGCTACGGGGGGGCCAGGGGGGGCCGAGGCCCCCCCCCATGAAATCGGCTGGCCCCCCCACTGGCCCCCCCACTGGGAATGGGGTAAAAAAAAATGTTGTAAAAAAAAAAA
>KN890906.1:25104-41533 GCA_000934455.1 Apostichopus parvimensis
AATATGGGCACAGTAAAGTGAATAAAACAATGTAATGTGAATAAGATTAATGCCCATACTCAAGCCTAAAAAGATAAGTTTTCAAGTGCTTCTTAAAAGTGTCAATAGATGTGATATTTCTCAAGTGATGAGGAAGATAATTCCAGAGTTTAAGACCTGCTGCACTGAAAGAACAATCTCTTTATGTGACTTTGTTAGTATGAGGAATGATTAGAGAAAGATGACTTTGGGACCGTAATGCCCTAGCTGGTGTGTAGCGTTTCATCAAATCAGACATATAACACGGCGATTGATCATTAAGAATACGAAATTTATTCGAGAAAACTTGATCATCGACTACTAATGAACAAAAGTCTTGTAATCAAACAACTAACGATTTATGAACAATGTTTGTAACCATCGTCGTCAGTTTGAGAGGAAGTCATTATGTGAACCATTAAGGAAAACCCCAACTATAAATTTGAATTTTGAAGCAGCTGTAACCGCCTATAATAAGGAACACCCTTTTAGGAACTAATCATCCTAGTATCCCTCCTCTGGACCTTTTCAAGTACTTCCTTATCCTTAGCAAAATATGGGTCCCAAGCCTGCACAGCATACTCCAGATGAGGCCCAACCAACTGTTTATAAAGCCTAACTACTATGTCCTCTTTCAGAAAACTGAAGTTCCTCTTGATCATACCTATAAAATCCTACTACCTCTTTAAGCAGCTTCAAGACAAAGATGATAAGATTGCAGAGATGAGTCAATGTAGATAACTAGGTCTCTTTCAACAAAGACCTCCTGTAACTCCACACCATTTAAGATTGTAGGTATACTTTTGGTTACTACTACCAATAAGCATCACCTTGCATTTATCGTTATTAAAAGCATTTGCCATCCCTGAGACCAGTAAAAACCATATTCAAATCCGTTTTTCAGAATAGCTTTTGGAAGAGACCTCAGAATACAATTTGGTGTCATCAGCAAACTTCTTAGCTGTACACAAAATATCTCCGTCAATGTCATTGATATAGGCAACAAACAACAAGGGACCAAAAACATACCCTCGTGGAACCCCACTAGTAACGTCCTGTCAAGAAGAAGCACAGCCTTTACATTACCACCCTCTGTTTCCTATTACCAAGCCAATTCTCGATCCAAGACAGTAAATTCCCATTGACACCCATACTCTTCAGCCTAAGTAAAAGCCGCTGGTAGAGAACTTTATCAAAGGCAATCTGGAAATCAAGGAACACAACATCCACAGACTTCTGCCTATTCAGTGAGCTTGTTTCATCTTCCATACAGTCAAGAATATTAGTGAGACAAGACCTTTTTATGACAAAAGCCATGTTGAGACTCTCTGATCAAAGACTGACTGCTGAAGTGACTGACCATAGACTTTTTAACAATAGACTCAATAACCTTACAAACAAGACTAGTGAGTCTAACGGGCCTTTAATTACAGGGTTTAGACTTATCACCCTTCTTGAAAATTGGGGTAGTATTAGCACATCTCCAGTCATTAGGAACATAATCTTCATTAATAAATTTACTAAAAACCAATGAGAGTGGCACGCAGAAATGATGTGCAAAAGTCTTCAACAAATACGGATGGATTGCATCAGGTCCAGAAGCTTTAGAAACATTTAGACGAAGCAGCTCCTTTAAGACAACCTCATCCGAAAATAAGACCGTATCCAGTTTAGGACTATTACTTCTCCCTGAAAATCTGGAATTCTACTCATAGGAATCTACGGTTCTAATACCAACCACCACATCAAGTTCACCATTTTGTACAAAAAACAAAACAATACAAGCTTAAAGTTGGTATTGTGGAATAATGACAATTGAATATAAATAAAACACATTAAAACATTTCCATTAAGAACTGAACCAAGTTTTTTCTTCAATTCCATATGTTTTTCTTCATAACAATTGAAGCTTATGAATATTCATTATCATTATATGAGATAATTCAAGGTTTCCTTAGTCTTGTCAACTGTTTCCTTGATTCATAAGATGTATCGTGTTTAGTTGAGATTTCTTCATTCTGCTGATAGACTCTCTCTAGATCACTTCATTCTATAAAGTTCATCGCTTCAAACCATAAAAAAATGAAGTTGACGTTGCTGTGTTTGTGCGTCTTTGGTGTTTGCCTGCAACGGTTGGATTTCACCGAATCATCGGGACAGGTGGTAAGTCTTCAAATATTTCCGCGTTTCATTGCTAGTTTCAACTTTTGGTACCATGTCTTAATTTTAACGTATAATCTCTCTGCTTACTGTTCTTTAACTTCTTTTCGAAGCTTATTTATGCTAAGCTGCAGCAAAACTTAAACTTGCAAATGCATTTTTTCAATTGCTCTTAAAAAAAACGACCTATAACTAAAGCAAGACAAAAACAGATATATGAAGCAACTCTGTATTATAATAATCTAGGTATCCTTTCAACGCTTAACTGTATTCCCAATTATTTATATGATTTTCTTTTTATAAGAGTTACTTTTTCCAAACAAGAGCGATTTTCTTAATAAATTAGTCACATTTGTAACATAATATACTAACATTTAATCCGCTAGTCTTTAATTTGTAGTAAGATCTAAATTGTTCCCCGTCAGTGTTAAATTTGTAATTTACAGACAGAAAGAAAAGAGAGAAAGAAATATACTTTCTTGTTTCTCAAAGAAATGTGAACGATTCACTAGATATTTATCTACCACAAAAAGTTGTATAACTTACAAATATCACAGACTAAAGACTTGTATCACCTTGTTTACATTTTTCAATTTGAATTAAATACAACAATATTCATTCCAAGCTGGAACATATAAATTAGTATATGATCTTTCGACGACTTTAGTTTAAGATTAATTTGAAGCAAGCCCTCTTAATTAACGGGTCTCGTTCCAAAAAAATTATCATAATTGTTAGTTTAAATCTAGTTGAGAATGTACAAAATTAATCCATTTTGTTCTAAATAGCTTGTTTTACCATATAAAACTGTTGATTATCTTCAATCTGTAATTTTTTGTTCATTAATACTGCTTTAAGAATAAAAAACAACGGGATATGTTTATTGATTTCTTGCTCGTTCACTTTCATTTGGTTAATAAATTGTGATGCGATTTGATGACAGCTGAAATCTCATGATGAGTACTTCTCGATATGTAAAATAGTAAACTTAAACATGTGAAATTGTAAACCAAATTAACAGTAATCAGAACTGTAAACTTTGTCGAAAATATTAGCGATCTTATAGCACTCATATTTTACTTTTAGTAGTATCGTCAGATGACGAATTGAACAAAATCCTTTATTTTTTATAAAAGTTGTCGCAATGCTATAATTATTGCACAAAGATAAACATATGGAAATCACATCAAACAATGAATATTCGTCTCCTTTTATTTTTGCAATTCTTTTTCTGTTTCACTACAATACATTGATCAGCAATTTAAAATTATTTTAACAATAATTAGGAGTAAGTAATTAGAAATACAAAACATAAAACCATATTTGGTCGGTAATATTTACCATACCTTCGTGTACACCTTTACTTGTTCATTCGTATACTCAATATATACTTAATATGAATATCTTCCTTCCGTTACTCTTTGGTTTACTCAAGTCGTTCAAATACGAGCTGCTTAAAATATTAACTTTTTAAAATAATTTTTTTTAGTTTTAGTTTAAACTTGTCAGTTTGAATACTCCATATTTTATTACCGTTTTTACATGTCTTCTGAATCGTTAATTGTTAATTGTTAAAAAAAATAAACATGTCTTCTGAATCAGTTTAAGTTATACGATTTTTTTCTGAAAATATTGCAGAATGGCCAAACTTTACTCTCCATCCACGCAATTTACCTTGTGGCAGTATTTTTGTTGTTGTATATGTTCTGTTCTTGTTCCTAGCGTTATCAGGTCATATTGATGGAATTATATTCTATTACTTTATGTTAATTGCTATACAACATTCTAAGTTAATTCTCTCTGCTATCTTTACCTGTTAATGACGTATGTAAATTTATTTGTGATTGATTCTTAAAGAAATTGGTACGATTCCTCGTCTATAAAGATTCCTAAATGATACTAAAATTAATAAATGAACTTAACCTTCTGGATAATGTTATCAATACGATTTTTGCTTTAAATATTATATAGAATGGGGAAATTTCACTTTCCGTCCACGCAATTATCTTGTTGCAAATAGTGATTATATTCTCTGTGCTTGCTCCTAGCGTTATCTGGTCATATTAATTTGATTCAGGCAATCCAATTTTCTGAAGTCGTTTACCTGTGTCAAATTTTAGTTGTTGTGGCTTTCCAATGACTTACTCTTTATTTGATTAGATTAGATCAACATTTGACATTGAAAGAGAACTGCAAAACTGTTTTAATGGAAATTGTGTAGTATGTGATATATTTAGAAAGCAACACAAAGAATATTTAATTAGTTCATTGGTAAGCAATTAAATTTAACTCTAATTTAAATATGTTTCCGCCATTGGTTTCTAAAGATTTGTTTGTTGAAAAAACTCATTTTGTAGAAACACGGTAAAAGCTAACAAAAAAGGAAAATATTAACAAGGATGTGACTGATTTCTTTTTGTTACATCAGTGTCTTGTTTTTATTTACATTTTACAGTTATATGCAGCTGATTTATAATAGTCATCTAGCAACTTTTATTTTGAGAATACCATTGTTATGGTATGGACTATAGTAACTGGATAATCTTTTAAAAATATGTTGAGAACTATCGCAGCGTGAAAAAATACGCTGATAAAATTTATATTTTTGTCATAAACATTCGGCTAAAATTGGCTGTGTGTTTCGGTTGTGTTTTACGTGTATACTTTTCCCTAAATATTGTTACCAGCTTTCTCACTTTAAAAAGTAATGTTCGATGTAATAATTCATTCCCATAAAACAAATGTAGGTTATTAGTACAAATAATCATATTAATAATCGAATAATTAATAGATTACCATACAACATGTTTTGGATCATCTTTAATCCGTAAATTTGCATTTTATTATCACTGCTATAAAAGAAGAACTGCATAAGTTAATTAATCGCTCTTTATCTTTCATTAGGTAACCAAACTTGGACAACTGAAATCTCATTATGAGTAATTCTCGACATGTTAAATAGTAACTATCGACATGTAAAATTGACAACCAAATCAACAGTAAACAGAATTGTAAACTATGTCGAAAATATTAACGATATTTGAGCACTTATATTTAATTTTTAGAAGTGTTCCCAGATGAAGATTTTAACAAAATCCTTTATTTTAATGATAGCAATCGTAATGCTATAATTATTGCCCAAATTTAAACATATGAAAATCAAATCAAACATGATATAGTCTTCTTTTATATTTGCAATTCTTTGTCTGTTTCACTACATTATATCGAACAGCGATTTTAAAACATCAACCGATTTCGTGATCTTATTTAGAACAGACTACATATTTGTTTTGAGGTGAAATGCACCACGAATAAAATATTTCTTAGATGTCTATGATACGTAAATAACATTTTATCTACTAAGAACTTCTCAATTTGTTGATTTGTTTACATGTTTACAGAATGATCTGGGACCTTCTGAAAAGAACAGTAGAAACAGACAAAGAAGAGAGACTGAAAGTAAGTAATTGTTTTCAAAAGTTAACTATTAAGTTCTTTGTGTCTTTTGAATTGGGTGAAAGTGTTAATTCTTAAGATTTATTTCTAGAAAGTTTTAGTATTAAACATCAAACCTGTGTTAAATATTTGCTTTTGCTACCTAGCCTTATAGTTTAAAAGAAGAAGTGTTCTGAACATTGGAGTTATGTGAATATTAGCTATTACGAATATTAGCTATAACGAAATGTTAGCTATTACGAAAATTAACTGTAAGTTTCGGGCCTGCGAGAAGTCTATACCTCCTACAATAAACATACTTTTACGAGATGTCATCGCCTTTTGTGAGAAAAAACAATAGAAACTTTATAAGACACATTTTAGATTCTATTATAATGTATCAATGTGAAGGGAAACAATAAGGTAACTATCCCTATCATATCTCTGAATTGCTTAAATCTGGTTAGTCTGGTTATTTAGAGAGTTTTTTACAACACATTTTTGTATTTTCCCTCGACGGCTATTTGATCAGGTTCCTCTTACTTCTACTACCAAGAGCCTCAGTATCCGAGAGATTGCAAAGAAGTCTTTGAACAATGTGATGATCAAACTGAATCTGGTATTTTCATGATTCAGCCCGACGGTGCCCCAGAACCTTTTAATATCCACTGTAATAATTCAATAGATGGAGGCGGATGGACGGTGAGTTGGCGAACTTTTGTTATTCTTGTCTCGTGTTTGGGGTGTGAGCGAATGGGGGGGGGGGTGGCGAGTGTACATTAAGCTGTTATCAAACTATTGATTCACCAAATACCCTATTGATGTAACAATTGTATAGAAGCTATACAAGTCTTGCCTTAATATATTTGTGAGATCCTCCACTAGAACAGATGTATCAAGTAAAGAAATTTGTCCATCTGTGTTATCTTCTCATTTTGTTAGTTTGTATCTGAAGAAATGTCTCTAAGGATCGGAATTTCAAATCCTGATGTTTTGTCTCCATTATCCAATATTAATGTTGGGCTGAAGTATTGTATCCATTACCAAACAATGAAATGTTTCGAGGAATAATTCTTTATTCACTCCCAGAAAATGATTTACGTGCTACGAAAGGTATGTGTGTACACGTATACTGTAGACAACTTTGAATAACATTAACAATTTCAGCCTTATATGACTATTATGGAGTTGAACTCATCGGAATTATAAATACATTTGATCATTGAAATGATACAATTTTTTCCCCAACAGGTATTTCAACGTAGGATTGATGGTGCTGTCGATTTTTATCGACGTTGGGACGACTACAAAAACGGCTTTGGGTTTTTACAACGAGAATTCTGGCTCGGTAACGACAAGTTATCCTACTTGACTAACCAGGGTGACTACGAGCTACGTATCGACCTGGTCAGCAGGAATGGTAATTCTTACTTCGCTAAGTACGACCTCTTCAGGATCAGCGATGAAATCAGTAAATACAGAATGACAGATCTTGGATCATATCTGCCTGAAAGCACAGCAGCAAGTTAGTATATTTAATACAAGTTATAGTTCATTCAACTCACCCCTAATGTACATTTACATATCGTTTCAAACGATTGATACAACATTCCATATAGTCTGTTTAACAAGGTGAGCTGTCAAACACGTTTTCACTGTATCCAGAGTCTTTCCAACCAGGAGGGCTTACAATTCGAGCTTCAAATTAGACGATCGTTGAAAGTATTTCCTTTCATAATAAGAAATATTAAAACTTAATGTAAAATGTATCTAGTATCACTTGTTGAAATATTTATACTCCGTTCATTTATAGCCATTGTCAAATTGAATTTTCGAAACATTTAATTATCCAAAACACGGCTAATGAATTACGGTTGACATATGCCTTCTGGATAACTCTGGTATAGCTAATTTCATATTTCAACACTGTTTATTAGCAATATCAGTAGCTGATGAACAAGAAGGAAACAAAACAACTTGAATTATGAGCAAAATCCTTCCCACATTTAGGCGTTATCATTTTTGAACGTTAGATGACAGATAACTTATATATATTATATATAGTATGTTACCTTATTCCTGTAAAGCCGCACCAGAAAAATAAAAGTAATTATAAATTTCAAGGTTTCTCATTAAAATATTAAAATTGTGGGACCCCAATTTGTGTATTGATCTAACACAACTAAGCCCACCAAAGGTGATTATAGCTTGCTTCACTACTAAATAGGAAAAATGAGATACTTTGGTCAGAATGTAAAGAAAAGTACAATCCGCTCTACAAACACCTTTTAAGTGATATAACAGGAAACGGTTGAAAGTGATAACAACAAATTTTAACACATTCATGAAACCAATGATATGTATGTCAAAATATAAAGAAAACACATACGGTTTTGCAGAAGAAAAATTCGGAAAAAAAGGTAGCCTACATTGTTTTTTAGTAGACATTAATTGAATAAACACCAATGAGACGGATGAAAATTATTATTTGTGTAGAGTTCACACTTGTTTCCTTATTTCTGCGTCGAGGCTCTAAAAATACCTGTAATGTGTTTATAAGTATAGCTAAAATATGGAAAGTTTCAACGATATTTCTTTTCCTTCTTCTTTCTAGATAATGACAACTTTGTTATTAATAACAGAAACATGTCCTTCTCTACATGGGACCGCGACAACGACAGATCTAGTAGTAAAAACTGTGCATCTCGTAATCACGGAGGCTGGTGGTTCAATAATTGTTATTATCATTATCATATGAACGGTCTCTACTTCGACAGTCATGACTCTGACATAACCATTACATGGTATACTCTTCCAGGAGGTCGTTACAACGTGAAATATACAGAAATGAAATTACGCCCTCGTTCCGTCAATTAGCTTTAAAGATATGAATTCCAAAAAAATGGTAGTTTAGTTTTGAGGTGTGAAGAGAAGCATGTAATACACTGTAACTGATAGACATCTTTCTTCCTGTGGTTTCAATACCTAGTAAAGCATTTCAAGTAACTCTTAATGAATCAACCGTTACTAATTTCATCTTTAATTTTGAAAAGAAATAATTAAAAGAAGCATAAATGCAAATTATCTGTACCCAGTTTGTGATATTAAAATTAACAGACCAACATTGGCAAATATATGAAAGTGAGAGAAGCAACAATATCTTGTTCTTGTTAACGTCTTTCGTCTTGTATTGTCCATAATGAGGCAGTTATTTCACGACGCTTAAGCGACCACAAATGCGGGAAAAGTCCCTCGGGTGGCTTCCAGTTCAACATTTTAACTCAAATTTGGAATTTAATTTAGAGAGTCATTTTAGAAGGGCAAACCGTAGATTGCTCTTTGATGAAAAACCCACCTATCTTCACCTATCGATCCCCGAACCTCCCGATTGCTAAGCCATTGCTTCAAATGACCCATGTGCCCAACTTAACCGAATGGCAGTCCGTTTGTCTGTACAGGCTAAAGTTTATACTTGGTCCATATTGTTTGTGAGTTCCATTAATATGAAAAAATAATAAATTCTACATTTCGCTTCAAATATCAGTTATTCATCCGACTATTTTGTTGGGTGTTTAGTTAAAGAAGAAAGCAACCACAAATATCATCGAATATCATATAAAATAAAATGGAAAGAACATTTTCATCACCGCGATTAAGTTTCCGCAAACGTTTCGTCAGTTGCCATTGCTATTACTAACCACGGTGCGCAACACATAAGGGGAGGAATGATGAGACTCCATAGGCAGGACGGATCCGGGGAGTGGGTTAGAGTGCCTAAACCTCTGCTTCAGAATAAGAAATGATCTTTTAACAAAAGAAAATGATTATGTTTCGCGTCAGGGCATTCTTTTTCTATTTACCCATGATTTCTGACGGACGACTATTTTGGTATAATTTCGATATCAATTGATACTTCTTTCATGTAAACACTGTTCTGAGAAATTATGTATCTACCACTGGGTGGGGCACCAAGTAATACTGGCAAGTATGACCCCCACTTCTTTGTGACGTCACTGCTGACAGTAGTAAACAAGCTTCTCATACACTGTGCTTGTCATTTTTTTAATTTGTTTTCTTGTAAGGTTGTCGTGTTTCCAATCTTTAAGAGCAAACACAAAGAATAAGGAGGCATCCCCTCCCCCCCCCCCCCTCAGAATTAAAGCAGTTGTTAGTAAGCATCGAAGAATAAAATAAGTTACAACAGATGTTATAAAATTGAATAGTACATGAACGATAACAGAAATAAAAAAATCGCTAATAACGTCATGTTTTTGACGTAGGAATCTACGAATAAACTCTTTCATATATTCATTCTAGGACAGACAGAAACTGGTTATGTATCAATTCCACAAATTGCCTGTGGTAGACATGTAAAGAAGCCATATGTCTGTGGCAAAATTACAAGATATTGTCAATGACAAAACTGATTTGAGCAGAAAATAAGACATAGCGACAAAAGAGGTCGATTAAAACATGCACCGTCATTGAACACACAAAGAAAAATAAATTATAACAGAAATGACAGTTTGAGGTAGTTTGTATAGATTAATATGAATGAATCAGTTTCAAGTGTTCTGTAACGTTTTATTGGTATTCTTATTGATATGACTCTTTGTAAATTCTCTGTACCGAGGATTCGTGTACAATAATTTTTCTGTTGCAGCCTTGCATCACATTTTCAGGTGGAAATACGATAAAAGAAAACAAAATCACAATTGGTAGTAGGCGGTACACTAACTGACATCACAGCTTACATCTGTCCATAGCACTGCATAAAAGAACCAACAGGGACTACTGTGGTCCCAATGGTCCATTGGTTTCCTTTCGGAATTTGTTTCCCCTCAGATACAGGTCCTTTCAACTAGTGAAGATAATGCTCACTTTAGTCGTGATATGGCTAAATTGGTAGAAACCCAACAAGACCGGTGTCTGCCATTGTGCTTAGAGTTCGCTCAGAGTTTGTACATCTAGTTCGGAGTAGGATTGACTACCAGTATATTGAATTTTCTGAAAACTCTTGAGTCACTTCCTAAGAGCGACCAATACGAAATTTTGACTTTATTAGTTTTGTTGTTGTTGGACAGTTGGTGATTTTTTGTAGACGAGAATTTGCTCAATAGCATAGGATCCCCATCAATTCGATTCCAAAGTGAAAATACTGACTTTTTTAAGTCACAAGTTTAAATGTATGGAGTATATACTAGTTTAATTTACTATAACGGTAGCCCCCTCTATTAGAATGACATGCCTTTGATGGCAGAATGAATCTCTTCTAACTTTTTAACTTCTCTACGAAAGAATTCCATTTCTCTTTGCAAGTATTCATTATTGCCCACAGGTGTGTATTAATTTTTTGCATTTAATAAGACCTTTTATTATAGCCCGGTGGTTCGCAGAACTCCTACCTGAACAATGGCATGTTTATGTGGGCTCAGCAAAAACTTTGGTGCCTATTAGGCCGTCAACCAGGAAACTTTGACCTGTAAATATTGTAAGGTCTAGATAGGTAATGTCCCGTTCAGACATTTTCGCGGAAAAGTAGAGATATGGATGAACCATGGTTTACGTTTTTGACCATTTTTGTATTTGTGGTTTGACCCATTATCAAGAAGTTAAATATTGTCTTGAAACCGTAACCACTTGATTATTCTTGAATCAGTGGAGAATATTTTCTGCTCTAAACTGTAAATGAAAATGTGACATAATTCCGTTGAAGCTACAGTCTGTGGTCTTCTCCACTGGGTGTTCTAAACTCGCTACCAGAGAACAAGTAGTCTCAGAAACCCTGCAGCTTCCAGGGGCGAAAAGTCTTAAATATCGCTAGTTATATTCAGATAAAATAAATAGTAATTATTATGAAGAGTAAATAATAAAAGCAAAAGAACCCATCTACGGAAGTCGGCACAAAAAAGAAACAGACATAGATAAATTGTTCTCCCAATACCTGCAAATGGGAATTCAACACAGAAAACCTGAGGATACCATATCGAGCCGTCTAGAGGTGCCAAATACAAACACAATTGCCAAAACCATTGCCTGGTCTTGGATGAATGTAAACGCCCATTAATATTACTGGTCCTCTTTCTATTGTTAACCCACTTCCGCCAGTCCCAGACAAACCTAACCTAAAACCAAACCTAATTAGATTGCTAGTTTCATGTTTACTATGTAAAGTATCTGTTTTGGAATTGCATGGTTAATCAATAAATATCTTGACGTATCCTTGAAATCATTAGAATTGTTTTGTAAAATGACAAATAAGGTGTGACAGGCGCCGGATGGTGCGAGGGTTTATGCATAGCGAGATGTTCTATATAATTCCATATTACACGTCGTTTCTATAATTAGTTTCTTACATAATACAAATTGTTTGAAAGGTTCGTAAATTAGCAGCCCATTACAAGAGGGAGGATCACAAAATACATCTTCTAGTGAGATAAAACACAGAACTGTTTATTTTACATGATCAAAAATCAAACAAACAAAACTTGAATGGTCCTAAAATACGGTCACGATAAGGTGTGCTGTTTCAATATATCAGGTTATGTTAACGTTCTCGTATTTTTGACAGACCCACATGCAGGATATACTGTTTAAAGCTGAACCTACTGAGATTGTACAGTTACTTCACAACTTTACTGCTTTGATTACCTCTATCATACCAAGGTTGACCATTGCTATGAAAGTTAATTAGGTCTACAAACAATTATTTTTATGTTTATTTTAAACAAATAAAGGAAACAACTGTTTCCTTAGTATATAGCGTAAAGCAACACACTCACCAACTGACGGACGGATAGGAGAGACGTTATGTTGCTGATTCAACTACTGACAACGGCGACTTTTTTTCTGGCCAATTAACAAACCAAGACAGTCATTTTATACTTATTTTTTGGCAAATTCATTGTAAGATGTCCTTGAATGTTATTATTGGAGAATATATGCCAAAACATCCTACACACTTTCAGATACAATATACATGATTACCGTAGTAGAAATAATACGAATGTTATGACTTAATAAATGTATCCAATTCTTTGTTGTTTCATGTTTAGTGTTACGCATGCAGTGAAGTAAATAATGTAATAACTGGGTGTGGAAAACGGCTTTCCCGTAGTTTGCTCATAGCCAATCCAGTAAATTATTTTAATGGTATTAAAGGTTAAGAAGCAGTAAATTATTTCATTGGTGACATATAATAAGGTCGAAGAGTATTGATTAAACGTTTAGATAAGTTTAACACGATTAGAGCTATTATTTTCTTAGTTGTTTATAAATTAAGCAGTGGAGTTCAAGAATGATGGGATTACTGTCACTGCTTTGCTCATGGTAAATATTAGAGAGTTGATTCATTATAAAGTTGATGATCTCAACCACATCAACGTTTAGTAGACGCGGATTATGTCTCTCTTTACGCCTTAAATTTTGTCTGCTCATATTCCACCAAATAACAAGTATTTGTCAACTAATATTTTCATTTATATCCATTTTATATCTTTCCAGTCGTTCCTGTAGATAAAAATTATTACATACTTATGTATAGATCATATTGCAGATTATTGGACATGCAATTTCAATGAGTATTAATTCGTCAATAGTAGCAACGATTACTTCCGGCAAATACACAAAACGATGAAAGTATAGTTACTATTGTTTGATATGTCAGTCAGTAAGTGAAAAACTTGTCAGCCTTCTACACACTGGCAGAGTGTTTGATCAATCTGGAAAGATTCGTCAACACTAACATCTGTGTGGTTGACATTGCGAGCATACTGTAGTAATATTAAACGAGATAAACGCCGAGAATTCCCGGGGAAATTGTTCAGATAATGGACATATTTTCTATTGTGGTAGTCCAGAAATTTAAGTAATAATATTGCCCCTTCATCTGAAAAGATGTAAGTTTTCGTTACAATTGAGGACTAAAGACGTCCGGGTGATAATGATACTGCGTTCGTGGTATGGACGCTAAGGTGATTTAGTATGTAATTTGTCTCATAGTGTTTACGCGAATGAATAGAAAGTTAGCACCAATGAATTATACATAGAAAATATCGTGGTAACTTGACATATTATTATTATTATTATTATTATTAAAACATGTTAATACGATAGAAAACAAGATGTTTTTGTATGTGAATGATCATGAGATAACGAATTTGGATTAATTTTTGACTTCAAATACTGTCGCCTTTACAACCAGTGCATATCAAATTTCATGCAGTAGGCATACCATAGGTTCTGCACCGATTTCGCTAGTTCAGTGCATATTGCTCTTAGCAACGTTGTGGCAAACTGAGGCAATCTCTTCGCAGCGAAAACAAGTGCGACCAGTTCTTCTTTCATCCCGATAATTTAAGTCCTCGCTTCCTTAGAAAGACCTTCAAAGCCTTAACCGTCCCAACGCTTAATATCAACGATGGATATTTCATCCTCCATTGTGAACAAACTAAGAAATTCTTCAGTACAAAAACAAGCGGTCGAGTGACACTACTATTCACAGTCGACCATTTGACCTGTTACGTAATCATAAGCTACTGGTATCTCCGAGATTTTCATCCAGAATAAAACAGGCCAGTTTTTATTAAACAAAAAATGTGCTCATCAGAAATCTAAAATAACAAAATAAAACCTGAAACTGAGAATATGACGCATTGTGTTTAACATTATTGTTATGGGCATGCTTTACCCCCGTGCATATTCACAATGCTCCATTTACCGATGACGTCATCTCTACGTCGTCGACCTCGTACCCCTCCACGCAAGTACCGCTTCTGTGTATCCGTTCAAGTTTTGACTGAAGGACCTTCAAGTCTTTAGTGACTTTCTTTTCATCTAATTATCTCATCACTTCTACTTCGGAATGGACCTTTTTCCTTACCATATCTGACATCCATTTAATGAATTGAAGTGGATCCCAGTATAACAATTAGAAATGTCCTTGGATGAACTTTTAATCATTATTAATTCCCCGCCGTGCCTTTTGATGAAGCACTCTCTATTGCGGATCAACGCAAAGGCCCAGCTCTACTACACCATTCAGTTCATCGACTTCAGACAGTCTTAACAGATTAGTTATTTCTTTCTATCTGGCGCCTTAAGTTAACTGTAGTCTTCGTTATTCACTTATTTGCACCATTCAGCTTCATAGTCAATATTATTTGTAGAATATAGAAATATTATTATTCAAAATACCATACGAAAGCTCGTCCATCTTTTCTTTTATGCGTTAACACCCTTGGAAACTCTTTCTGCCGGAATGCGAATTATAAACATATACAATCATGGTCATTAGTTTATAGTTAATGATCCTTTAATAATTCTCCAAGCAATCATTAATAGTTGTTAACAAATTCCAAATAACATTAATGTTATTGCAATATTTCTTAAGAAGAACATAGGCTAAATTACGTTGTTTGAAATTGAAACATAGTAGCCGAGAGTGAGTGTAGTTTTCATGTACCCTAGCATGGGCCTTCATAATAGATGTGATGGCGCTATTATTTTAGCATGCTTCCTTACCAAATTACTCAGTTCGACATATAAGAATCGGTAATATTTAAAAGCCGAGATTTTTTATTATCATAAATCGAAACTACATTAGCTGAAAACATTCAGAAGTCATATGACCCAAGGACTGATATCACGATAGGATTCTTACCGGATAACTTGAGGACTCATATTATCACGTTAGGGTTCATACCGGATAACATGAGGACTCATATTATCACGTGAGGATTCATATTGCATGGTGACTCGTATTACTCCGAGTACCAAAATTTATAGGAAAAAAAAATAAAGTTAAACAATACTTTTAATGTGTTCAATGTATGTCGCTATAACACGTTATGTCAGAAAAAAAGTCTTGATTTTCAAGAGATCAGAAAACAAGATGAGAGAATACAAAAATTACAACAGCGATGATGGCTTACAAAGTCTGTATTTATGTATGTAGAAAACAAACCCGATTATTGTTTCAGTCACATCAAATACTGCAGTATGTTACCCAAACACTGTATAGTTAGTTATTAAAAACAAACATCTACAATGATTACCTGTAATGAATAAATTAACAAATTTTGCCATCGAAAATAGCATCCGGTCAAGATACAGCATTACTTCGAAGAAAATGATACCTAAGTTTATTCCCAAGTATTCATATTGATTTTATCACGGGTATAACGATCTCATGGCGCATTCTTTTAATGCTGCCTGATTTCTAAGGTTTCTTTTCACTACTCACAAATAGAGATCAATTCTTCTCTTCCGTGTATGCATAGAACTGTACCTTGTCTCAAACCTGCTTGATGACGATCTCATACATAATTCATGAGTATATGTAAAGTAGTATCTATCTTTCAACATCCTATCTACGGTTCTAACACCAACCACCACAACAAGTTCACTATTTTGTACAGAAAACAAAACAAGCTTAAAGTTGGTATTGTGGAATAATGACAATTGAATATAAATAAAACACATTATAACATTTCCATTAAGATCTGAACAAAGTTTTTTTTCAAATCCATATGTTTATCTTCATACCAATTGAAGCTCATGAATATTCAGTATCATGATATGAGATAATTCAAGGTTTCCTTAGTCTTGTCAACTGTTTCCTTGATTCGTAAGATGTATCGTGTTTAGTTGAGATTTCTTCATTCTGCTGATAGACTCTCTCTAGATCACTTCATTCTATAAAGTTCATCGCTTCAAACCATAAAAAAATGAAGTTGACTTTGCTGTGTTTGTGCGTCTTTGGTGTTTGCCTGCAACGGTTGGATTTCACCGAATCATCGGGACAGGTGGTAAGTCT
>KN890908.1:1613-31469 GCA_000934455.1 Apostichopus parvimensis
GTGATGTGACCTTAGTCTTGTGTGTGAGATGGGTGCTGTGGCTGGTGATGGAATTGGATTCAGCAATGCGGTGGCTGCAGACGATGCATCTCGAAGCACAAGAAGGTCCTGTAAGTTACGTGGACGTCTATAGGAAATTATGGGTTTTTCAGGGACGGCCCGTTGGAGTCTATCTGAAGATAGTAGAATGTTGTGGTTTTTAGTAGTGATTTGCTGAACAGGAGGAAGATTTGGGTGGAATGTAACAATCAGAGGGAGCTTATCGCAATCTCTTTCCTTTTGTGATCTTCACTGCCAATGTAGATGATCTGGATAGGGCGCGGACTCTCTGAATGGCTTCATGCACCCTTCTGGCACTATGGCCCTTGGCAATAATTTTTTTTTTAAAAATAAATAAAGATATCTCTAATTAGTTTCCAGATATAATTAAGCAAAGGAACATTTGAGATATCCATAACGGAATTCGAGATATCCAAAATTCTTATTACAGATATCCAAAATTGAGTTCGAGTTATCTAAACTTGAATTCGATATATTAAGAATTCGAATGAGTGATATCCAAAATTCAGTTTTCCGGTACACGTAACTTTCCTCTTAACTGCATCAACTCGAATATGCAGTTGTGCCAGTACTTTCACTTTCAATGAAATTTTCTGATTTTAAGGAAAATCAACGATTTTAATGTATCTTTCAAAGAACTTGTTGATCTAAGTAAATAACGGATATTAAAGGAAATTCATCATTTAAAATTCTAAAAATGTAACGGAAATTAAAGAAAATCAAGGAAATATTGTTATGGAGAACCGTGGAGAACCACTAGGCTCTTCCTGTTAGCTCTAAAAATCGAATTCTTGATATCTCTAAATTGAAATCTTGATATCTCGAATTCAAATCTTGATATCTCAAATTCAATTTTGGATATCTTAAATAAAATTGAAGATATCGATATTTCTAGTATCTCAAACTGAATCAAAGGTTTCTGAAATAATTCATGATATTTCCAATTAAATGCGAGAAATCTGAAATAATTAATGATATCTTCAATTTAATAATAGATATCTGAAATAAATTGTCGATATCTCGAAATAGGTTGCGTTCCATGGTTTTAAGGAAGGTATTACGTCCACATTTCGTGAAGTGAGTATCCTAGTATCCTAAATAATGACGTATTATGAAGTTAACATATAACGCAAAATGTATTTTGTGATGATTTCAGAGATGACGTAATAAATCATTCCGCTCAAACACTCATCTCCTCCAACTACTTTAAGCAAACTCATGCATAACCTCCCATGATGATTTGTATTTAACTCACCACTCCACCCCTCCCCCACCTCCCCCTGCTCCTCAAGACAAAATCACGGGTCACTATACCACTTCGGTCAGTTCAATGGTATACCTTTCATAGCGCTATTTTTGTAATGAGTTTCTGATGTCAGATATATTAACAAAACAAGTGACGTTAATTTACCCACAAACCATAAACGACATAGAGATCAGAAAGCTGTTCAGTTTCCCACCGTACGAGCTATTAGCCAATAATTTACTAAAATTTACGTTCTAAATGTTATGGGTTGTTCTTGCTCTCGATGACTTTGTTTCATTATCTAGAATTTCACTTGGATGTGTGTAAAATTGTTGTTTCTTTCTTCTTCTTGGCTTTTACCTCTTCAATTATTACTTTTTTGGTCTCTGAGTTAACTTAAAGGTATATTGAAAAGGTTTCAGTCCATGTAGATAACATTACACGTGAACACCTTGTCGTTGATTAACTCTAAGTACGCATAAAACTGGTTATGTTTGAATTAAATTTTAACTGTCCATACTTTCTATGTAACATCTATTTTTTGCAGTTTATCCACGTCTTTTCCTAACATACAAAGACCGACATATTACTGGAGAGCTTTATATTAAAGAGAAGGACGAGATTAACATAAAGTGTTGTGCTATTGGCGCAAGACCTTCCTGGCAGCTAGACTGGATGATCGATGGGGAATTCATAAATACCTCCGAAACAGAAAATGAAGTTACCAAAAACATCAATGATGATGAAACTTATGATTCGACCACGGAAATAATGATATCAGAGAATAACAAAGCTGGGAATGTAACTTGCATGAGACGAAATAGCGATAATATTTCTCTTCTGGCAAAATCATATATCTCCATCTACTATTACGTCTACGGTAAGCCAATTTGTCATACCTATATCATGGCAAATAAAATTGGCTCTTTTACTATGGTTATAGGTTGTTGTAAACACAAGTTAAGGAAAATAACTTAACTTAAAATTAAAGATAACACCTTATACCTTACAACACGGATTATCAAGTGTCTTAGCCAGACACTTTGCTTTTACGGATATTAATATTTGGTTAAAATGGCAGTCAAAAACAAAATAGTACATTTATCTTGCTGATACTGAAGCTGCATGGGAAACGAAAGAAGTAATGTAGCGAATGCAGTTTCCTTATAGAATAAAATACAGAAACAAGTATATACTATTATAATGATTCATTAATTCGAAATACATATGTATTGTCGGTCTCCTCATATGTTAAATATGCAATAGGCTGAAGCATTGCTGTCACGATGTAACTCATTTGAAACAAAAGTATGTTATTTATCACAATAGATAATGAATGCTTAACTAACTAGTGTATTTCTTTTTAGCAGTTCTACGAAAGCCTAATAACTTAATCGAATATGAACTTGTGGGCTCAGTGTGTTTGTTAAGAATGTGAAACTATTGTATGCTAATTGTTGCAATGTATAAGCAATGTATGTGATACTTGTTTTGTTTTGTCTGTGTTATATAATTTTAAAAGTTAATTCATAGTCATATTCCTCTATCAAGTTGGGTTTAACAAGATTTTTCATCAAAAAGGGGAAAAAAGAAGAAGAGGACAATAAGGATTGATGATATTATTAGACAATATTTTATTTGACTGCTTTTCACAGAACTACCCATTCTGACTCTTTTTGTGAACGGTGACGTAGTATCCAGTAAAACAACAGTTGAAATTCCTTACAAAGGTTCTGTCAAGGCAACGTGTGTTGCCATAGGTGCACGACCGTCACCAAACCTTACGTGGGTTATCGATAAGGAGGGAGTCCGTAGTAGCCAAATTACTCGGCTGAGCCAGGATACTGTTTCTTGGGATTCCAAAACACAAAGTTTTAACGTTACCTCAACTGTACAATTTTCACCTCGTACCAAGAATGGGTTGATCGTATGTCATGCGTTGACCTATTTTAATGACACCGTCGACAAAGTCAGTACCTATGTCGTGAAGGGCCGAACTATTGCAACAGGTATATGTGTGTTTTATGTTTACGGAAAAACCGTACTTTTTATTTTTTGGCATCCTGTTTAGATGATCTTCGATTTAAACGATCATAGCATTTCTCAGATTGTTTGCAAGGTTAATCAAACTACAGTTTCCACTAATTTTGCATTCATTTTTTTGCGTGCGAAAAAGGGTATAAAACAAAAAATATCAAACAGTTGAACCGTAGAATAGAATGGAAATATATGTTTCGTATTGTTTTATTATTATATGCATATTCCATGTCAGACTTTTCGAAACAGAGTTAAGCCACAAGAAAAAAAAAATCGAAAAACAAAAAAGAGCAGCGCCTTTAAACTTAAATTATTTTAATGAAATTGTATTCATCTCGATTATATTTGTACTTACATTTGTTTATGTAACAGACAACAGGTCAAACGTCGACATTAAAAGTGCTGGAATTACTGAACAAACAGTTCCAGTTATCTTGGTACCAATAACAGTCACTTGTACAGCGATAATTATCATGTGTATCTTATGGGCTGCAAAGCATGGTGAGTGTTTTTATTATTCTTTGATTTTTTCTAAACGTTTCAATGATAATATAATTAACATAATAAAGTAAAACGTTGGTTTTTCTTACATCATGTTTTAAGTCCTGATCTTTCTAAAATTTAAATTTATAAGGCTACACAAATTTACACAACTACACCGTAGCTCTTTACTTACTTAATGCTCTTATAAGTATATTTTCAATACCTTTTAAAGTAGAACAATTTTTCACTTATTATTGGCGTTTCAATTTCAGCACATTGTTGGCATCCTGAAATGTAAGTAACCTTGCTATAATATATTGAGGCTACTTTGTTCCCGAAAGAATAAACACATTCAATACTTTCATAGATGTGCATGTGAAAATGAGTTTGGTCTTCTCTCCCCCAAATTGAAGACACCCATATATAGATATTACACATTCACTGATTTAAAGATATATTACAATAAATAGAAGTATTTTGAATCCATTTGTAATTTACGATTTTTTTAATCTGAATGTTCTTAATAATTCTACTCTATATATTTAGGTATTTCAAGATAAGTGTAAATATGTCAAAAACATCCGTTATAAGCTGGAGATACCTGAAAATTAATACACGTGTCTTAAATTAACTGAACTTAAAGAAAATTCCTCATTTAAAAATGAAAACAGACTATATTGCTTAAAGTACGACTCAACATAAACTAGGGTAATGGCTTGCTCAATACTTCCTTTACTGAATATGATGATATTACCTAAAACCTTATTATGTTTAGAAGTAAAAACAATTGAAGCGAAACATCAAAGTTAACAGACTTCTGATTCATTATTTTTCCAAAGACCACAGGACACACTGCCCTGCGAAATGTCAGAGGAATCTCTCAGTGAGCAACCTGTGCTGACATCAGTGAGTAAGTGTACAGTATAGTTCCTACCGATTTTACAAAGCACTAAAACTTCAGATATATTCTTATGTATGAGAGCGTTATGGCCAATTGGCTAAGGCGTCGAGCTCATAATCCAAGGATTACTGGTTCGATTCTTGCCTAGTTCATTACGTTGTATGCTTTATCTCAATTACCTCTCTCCACCTAGGGGTTAAATGGGTACTTGTGAGGAAACTTGTCATTGGGTGCAGTATATACATTCAGCCATCTAGAGGGATTGTCTCTGGGACAGGTTATCATTGACCAGGGGTAATGTAATGTCTGTAAAGCGCTTTGAAACCTATCGCTGGGATATATCGCTGGTATATATACATCGAACATTATTATTATTATTATATAAAAACAAAGGTGATCAAGTTCATTGCAATGTCTCTATTTCATATATAATTAACTTTATTCATCATTGTTGACATGAAATACGAATAGTCTCCATGTGGACTGAGTGACATTAACTGTAATGGGTTTGGGGTTAGAACACTTTATCACTTTATTAACCCACGTAGTGCCACACGTCTGCAAAGAGAAAATAAAGAATCGTTTCTTATGAATCAATACTTGCAGAAACTAGCAACATACGTCCGACTTCACAAAGGTAAGCTACCTCAATTTTCATCATTCTACTGTTCTCTTTGGTATGCTCTTCACACGTGACAATGTTGCATGGTACCGGACTTAATGTAGGCTGTTGAGAAATTGTTTTCCAATTTATTTGTTACAGCGCCAATGGAGCGGCGACTAATTGTCTTCATGACCGATAAAGGAATAGATTGTTAAAAACTTAAATATTTGCATAATTTTCACCACCGGGTAGTTTTGTAAGCTAAGAAACTTCCTGTTGCAGCTATGGCATTTAAAGTTTTGATAAAACACATCTTACACCTTTCTTTAAATTCCAGCTTCAGTGTAGAACTACCGCAGCTTCCGCATTTTAACAGCAATGAGTCACGACGGGTTACAAAACATGAAGCAGAACATGGTAAAACACTTGCAATGTTCATTTACTGTTCGTTTCAAGTGAGGATCATTTCAACCCGTGTAATAACTTACTAAGATAAGCATTGGTCATAAATTTGCTATGCTGAAACCATTTAATGTTCAAGTTCTACTTAATAACAAATGGACGTTGTTAAATATTTAAGGAAGTGAACAAGTGCTTTTTCAAATTATGAGCTCGGACTGACACTGTTAAATTGTCTACTTACTTCCCCCCCCCCCCCCATGTACACCTTTGATGGTATGAATTTTAATGTTCTTTAAGTAAATACAGCTTGGTTTTTTACTACATATGAAACTTTCACTGTAATATAAAGTTTTAATCATTGATTTCCTTAACAAAATTAAACTATTAACTTACTTATGATCAACAACTTTGATGATCCTTTCAAACTGAACAGTAATGATTTTCAATGGTCGTATAACATGTTGCTCATACCAATAGCCACAGTTCCTCATTATCGTGATTGCTCGTCCCTGTGGTTCATTCCTTAACCTTTAGAAATACTTGTTATGCAGAAAGTTGGCTCATCATCTTGGGACATTAAATATTCAAGATAGACTTTATTATTATTGCTTTTTCTTCATTGATTGTTTTTTCTAGGGATTTATTCAATGATTGATGAGAGTTTTCCGGAATTCCGAGTATATCGTGAGGAAGACCTATGCAAAGTCGTTACTCTAAATATTGGTAAATCGTACACCAGATGGATGGGTATGATGAAAGAATCGCTAGACACTAAATGTGTTATTATAACCACCGCTTCAGGTAACAAAATGTTAAATCTGACACAATATTTAATTTGACTATATTTATTACTCTCAGTGTAAACAAATGTTTTTACTTGTCATGGAGGAGTAAATTATAGATTTTCGATAATCTACCCTTTCTATATATAAACAGTTTCCTTATCTTCGTAGATTTGATATTGTACGTAGTCCACTACTGAACGTTAAAATATTATCATAAATCTCTTCACCCAGGTGTATAAATGGGGACTTGCGAGGTGACTTGTAAATATAGTTGCGTGCGCCGGTTTGTGGCTGCACCCTATGGGAAGTCCCCCAGGGGACACGTGGCTGTGGTGCACTGTTGTGCCCTAGGGGAGATTGTTTGAAATGTGCACACTTTGGTGTGTAGGTGTGGCAAGTTACCAATGACCAGGGTTAATTGTAAAGCGCATAGAACTTGTGGATTATGCGCTATATAAATAACGGCGTAATAATAATATCAATAATAATAATAATAAATGCAATATTCGAGAAAAGGAACAATGGCGTTTGAGTTTGTTATCTGGCACTCTCGTGAAAGACTATCAATTTATTTGGCCAGGGAGTGTTTAAAAAGTTGTCCTTTGTTACATAAATATGATGTCAAGACTCAACGTAGTCATGCAAGGCGAAGTATAGACGACGGTAAAATAGCTTATGGAGAAACATGAAACTATTTCGGTAAATTAACAATGCATTGTTTTTCGTTTGAAAACAATTCCACAAGACATGACAAAAATAAGTCATGTGATATAGAGTATCAAATAAAATAGATGTTTACTATTAAAGTGAAATGATATCACTGTCGATTGTGACTTTGTTAACAATAACGTATACTATTTATTTTAATATCGAATAACGGTCCAGATGCAGCGATGGCTACCAATGATGTTCACTGGGATTTGTTCGCCAAACGTGCTCTAGAATTACCGATGTCGGACTATATTACAAAACTGGAAGGCATTTGTATATCCTCAGGTATTTTGTGACTTTATATTTAACTTTCATGAATATTAATATTATATCCATGAACATAAATATATCTGCATAATTATTTGTATAAATCTATGAATACAAATAAATATTCATGATGATAAGTATTTATTTATGAATATATATATATAAATATTCATGAAGATAAATATATATTCATGAACATAAATATATATTCATGAAGATGAATAAATATTCATGAATATAAATAAATATTCATGAAGATAAATCAATCAGATGCTTCAGCAGATTAAGTCGTTGGTCACCTATACTGTGAGATTCACTACATTGCTTCAACGCATTTTGTATGTAGTTTAAATGTAGATGCATATCACACCAAAATATATGTTGTGAACTTCCTTCGTTTAGGCCTAAAGCTTAACTAGATTAAAAAAAAAATAATGTTACATGCTAAGCAAAGGAAAATATATAACATATTAACATATTCGTTTCGTTTCGGCCTAAAGCTTAGCATATTAAACAATAATGTACCGTAACATACTAAGCAAAAAGGAAAGTGAAAACTGTCACCGAGCTATATAGACGACGCTCAATGAAGCTGAACACGTAGGCTACTAGAGCACATGCGACACCACTCTGAACTAGGAGTGGAATGAACCATGTAACTCATATGACGCAGGTATTTCAGAATGGTAGATTCAGGAGTGACCCAGCATTAGGTCAGTGTTGAAGCAGTGCCTAAAACTTTACCAATTTCAGTACAATAGGACGACGAAGGCATGTAAATATGTTACGTACATATGCAAAGAAGGGAGGCGGTTATAGAAGGTCACACCCTAAACACAAACACCATTGGGCGAGGTCATCGGTGACCTTTGCCCGACCTAGACCCAACGGAAATTCGCCTTTCAACCACGCTTAGGAAAACAATCACATCAGCAACGATGACAAATACCATAATAACATTCATGTAACAGCAAATGCAAGTTCAAGTGAACGAACTGCTCTTTTAGAGGACATCGTTGTATATGTGTACCTGTTCAATTTCCAAACAATTCCTATCTACATGATCATGTACTTGCCGATGACGTTGTTAAAGTCGTTATTATTTTTCGCATAAATATCTTACATTAACTCTCTTCTTTTACAACGTGTTTTCCTTTTTTTTCAAGGTCAACTCCACCTTTTACATGAAAACCTTGCGTGTGGTACACTTGCAGCTCATATGACAGCCAGAAAAACAGAAGGCAGTGTCTTGAATATGATTGAAGGCATAAGATTAAGAGATGTCATCACCTATATTCTGGGAATTTTAGATGGACTAGAGCTAATCCACTCTTACGGGGTAAAGTTCGTTCCGGTTCTATTTTGTATGAATAACGTGACATCTAAATTAAGAAATCTAACTTTATTTAAAGGTCAAACAAAATACCTTGAAGTTCTACAATCACTTACAAATCTCTCTTTTTTTTCGCAATTTACTTTTATTTTCTTTTGCCAGTTTGTTCATCCTGGATTGGAAAGCAGGAAAGTATTATTTACGAAGCAAGGCGTTTGCAAACTCTATGACTTCTGCCTTTCTATGGATGCTACGAAAGCAATCCTTGTCAAGAAATCACAGGTTTGTCTTCAATCACTCAATGATGATATTTTGTTTGAATTAATTTCAAACACAGTAGCTCTTAATGAACCTCATATTCTTCTAGTAATAACATTACAATGCGAAGCCAGACTGTAAATTTCATATAGAGTTAACAGTCATAATTTTCAAAAAGTTTGAGTTTTCTGTTTGGTTCATTTAGGTTTCATTTCGGCCACAAGTGTATCCACCCGAATCGATACTCCGTAATGAATACACGCAGGAAAGCGACATCTGGTCATTTGCAGTGATGACATGGGAACTCATGTCTGGGGGTAAGAGAAACACCTGAGTAGTTAAGCGGATGCATTCACCTTAGCATAAACAAAATCATTAAGATGCGGTAGTTGCAGCCCATTGTTGTGCTAACTTTAACCATTGGACGTGAACCTTCTAACACCATTTACTTAATAAACTAAAATTCTCACCGAAGTGAATTTCTGTCTGTAACAGACTAAAAAAGACTAATGATATGGTAGAAAAACGATATGAAAAGCTTTCGAACTTTTCCGTAGTGCACAAGCACATGTTTCACACCCTCGGCTCCCGATAGAGATCGAGAGCTATGACTTCTTTCCCTTATTCCTGTTATAGAGATTACCATCTCTACACACAATCTAAGAATGTAAACAGTTTCACTGTAAGCCCATCTTGACCGAGTGATCTAAGAGTTCGTTGGGATGAAGGTCAACGCTTTGCCTTTATCAGTTATATGATCCCCACGGAGAAAACATGTTTAAGTTTAATCTATATAGCTTGGGTAAGTTTGGAACTCAGGGTTGTATGCCATCTACACTAACATGCAACACAGCCGTTCAATGGCAGATATTGCTTAATGGATTATTCTGACCGTCATTGACCATTTGATTAGTGTTGTTCATTAATAGGTTAACGCGTTAGGTGATTTATGTCGTTTTAACTGGATCAAAACTCAAATAGTGCAAACCTGTGTCAAAAGTTCAATATCATGACCTCCCGAATAGCTGTTTTATTCAGTGAAGCCTTCTTGTTTAACGTGGGTTGAATTATTGTATTATCCAAACTTAGTTTCAGCAATACAAACGAAAACATCAATGTCTTTATTGCATGGAAACTTCCTCAATAAATTCTTTTCAACAATTCACTGCTAGAACCATCATTAGCATTCATTTCAGTCCCTTTCAGGAAAGAGAAAATTGCCGTTGGTTTTATAAACCATATTTCGTGTAATTAGTTCAGTGTACTTTCTGTTATTGAATGACACCAACGTGCAACATTAAAACTAACTTTCTATTCAATTGTGAGTCTCGTTTAAATCGTAACCTTGTATTCAAAGATTCAACAGTGCTTCCAACAGCTGGATACAGCAATGACGCTCAGCTTGATACAGTAACGGAACTTTCCTGGCCACACACTTATAACCAATACAGGTAAATGACTTTCAATGAACAATTTATTGTGCTCTAAGTTGTGAGCAATTTACATAAATTAAAGTTTACTTGGAATTCTTACTGTGGAACGTCTGAAGTATAGGGTAGACAATATCAGCAGGATATGACAAAGGCCCCCACCCCCCCCCCCAACAAAACCTTTCCCATTTCTCATCTCCCACCCCAACTTCCTCAAAAATAACCCCTCGGATACACCAAAAACACAAAATATGTTATACAATCTAAACCTTAAGCAAGTATTCGTAGGAAAGAACCCGCGTTAGATACCATTCGAAAAGTAAATACTTATAAGTAATTTTAGAACACAATTGTATTTGTTTTCCGAGCAGAAATGATTTACTCTTTGAATGTTGGAGAAAGTGTCCGTCACTTCGCCCAGGAAGTACAGCTTTGAAGAAATCTTTCAAGAAGGTACAGAGAAATTTCTCATTTTTTCATTTACCACAGTTTACCAGCAGATGATGAAAAAGATAAATTCATTTCCATTCCAGCATATCCATTTCCATGGAAACAATGTATACTATATACAATGACTACCGTAAAAGATTAGTCATTTAATCGTTCAAATTGGTTTACAGTTGTTTCATTGAAAAACGTTTTTTTTTCAGCAGTAATTTCATGCGCTTACTTTAATAACCCTTAAGAACGTTTCATCCCTATCACGTACTGCCACAGTCTTTATTTTGATTCAACAATATGTAACCATCCACCAGATTGATACCCAAGGCTCGTAAAGTAACTACTGTTCATGTCCTGTAACACATGTTACATATGTTACGAACACGGTACCGCGGTACCGTATCATCTTTTCTTCAAACACATAGCCAGTAGCTACTGGTGCCACCTGTTACTACTGTTCTCTCCCACAACCGTGCATCAGTAATTACTGCTTTGTGTTCGTAACACTGTAACATGTGTTAAAGGTGGCACCAGTAGTTACTGCACTAGCTATGAGTATCGGCTGAAGCATCTCTACAGGAGCGCTATCATCACGTATAATATGGCGCTCTTAAACTATGTTCTATAACTCGACATCCGTACCTGGATCAGTATTTTTTTCAGGTGATATTCTCTATTTCTTTTTTCTACTCTCACATCCTTTTGTGTTATGCATTAGAAATGTCATTCGTCGACACTGAAGGTTGTACCACAAAGAAAGCTGCAGTCACTTGAAGAAACGTATGTTCCCATGGACCGGCCGAAAAGTTGGAATAATTAGAAATGAACAGATATAACGGTACACTAAAGTCAGTTTTTTCCTTAGCAAATAGAGTTAACATTACTGGAAAATGGGCTCGCTGTAAATATATGTGCCGAACGGGAGTGTGAAACGTGCCCGTCCCAATAGGATAATTATCCAAGGAGGGCTATCGATATTACATTATATTTTTAAACATTTTGATAAGTCTACTCGTATCCCACCGACTACTTCTGAGAATTTTTTTTATTACCCATTGAACATGTGATTTGCTTCATTTTTTTTCAACAAAATATTGTTAAATTCGCAAAATTACATTATTTGCTCCAAATCCAAGAGGCCCGCGTCGAATGACCGATTGGTTTCACCGCAGATATGACTCGTTACTCGAAACTGTCTTCTTTCCTTCTTGAATGGGAACAATATATGATGGTGACTTGCTCTACTCGTAAAAGAGAATACAATTTGCATATCATAAATGCATACGTGTACATGTGATGCACATTAGGTAACTAAAATGTGTTACTTAATGAGAATTTATGAAAGTTCTGATTCAAAATTAAAAATCCCGATTAGGGTCCTTCTAAAATATCAACATATCATCAAGCTTGCATAACATTTGATTTGTTAATACATTATGATCGGTTTACTAAATCTTGTTATATCATATTTAAAAGTATATAATTATGTAAAAGCAAAGCAGCACAGTGGTATAACATCCAATAAGTATTATTTTATAACTGTTTATTGTTGTATATTTCATACATTTTGTTAATTATTACATCAATACATCATTACATTTTGTAATGAGTCATCATTTATCAATTTAAAAATCCATACCATATATAAAAAGAAAAGAAGAAAAGGTGTTAGAGTTTTCATGAATTCAGAATTGCTTTTGAAACGTTTGAATTTATTATAATTATTCATACTTAAAAAGCGTAATACGGATTTCCCATCCCTTACTAATATTAGAGATATGATTATCAAAGTCATCGATTGTAGGTCTCACCCTCAGCAATAATGTTTCAAGAACCTCACAAGACAGTTCAGCAACTGTTTGCAGTTGCTTATTTGAATAACTTAAATGCAATCAACGTAAATATTTTACATAATTACATTTTAAGGTGTGGGAAATTGCATTGTTGGTTGCCCAGTCGACTACAAATTCAAACGTCATCATTTCAAAATAATCGAAATGTAAGTTTATATTCGTTGTGATGCTGGTTCTCTCTGTGTACTTCTTAGCGTCTACCGTATTGTGTCTCTAAAAGGAAGAATAAAACATCGCAATATTTACATTTCTATAAAGGTTATCAGCCAATATGTCTCTTGGTAATTGGTAATAAAGAATATCACGTTTCATTTTACCCTTATCAAAGTGACGATATTATCTATTCTAAAACTGAGCAAACATATCAAACGGTATGAATAATTAGTTGTAAAAAATAATCCATTTGATTGCAAATACGATAAGAAAAAGAACAACACGTAAGTGTGAAATATCCTTTAACTTGTAAATAAAGCACCGGATTTCTGTGTAAAATAAGGGAACACACTCTACACAACTGCTCTTTGTAATATGTGCAAATTTTGCATCCATTTTCTATACATTTAACACTTTAACAGTGATAATTAAATATTTGGGAGTGGGCAAAGACAAGAGCGTAACTATAGACTTTTTTTTGGGGGGGGGGGAGGGCGTTTCTAGGGACAGACATGACCCATTTTAATTAAATATGGGGGGGGGGGGGGGGGGGTTGGCAATGCCTGCTAACATAATACATACTAAGTTTGGAATTGTGCCGATATATGAATATAAGAATGTAATAATAAGACATTTTGTACATACCTCCATTCTTCACGGAAATTCTTTACCTTTATCAAACAAAACATATGAGATATGTAATTAAAAGCATCATGAATTAATAACAAAATAAAAAAGTGTGTTTTCATAACGGTTAAGCAATTGAAAAAAACCCCAATGATTCCTATAACATATGTGCATTTATATTTGTATCATATTATTTCCAACAAAATGTATGTAAACTACATGTAACTATATCCATTGTGCTTCCTGTTATTAAAAAAAAAAACTCCAATAGTTAGCTAGGTTTCCAGCTGCAACAAATTTGTAAAAAATATTATTTAAACAAAAGTCGAACCTCTTTTCTGTAATCGTTTTCCGATAATCTTTTCCCTCCATAACGAGTCTGAAATATTAATGCAAGAATTATGCTGAATTAAGATTTCAACACTCAGTTTTAAATCGTAAATTACACGTAAAAAAAATTGATATAAAATGGAAAGAAATTGTTCATATACTGTATGTTTTCACTAGAAAATAAATAATAATAACATTTAAGTAAATGTTTAACAGCATATAGTAAGTTACACTGTAAAGTATATAAATATCCACTGGCGTTATCATTAGTGGATATATCAACTCACCTCCCATTGACCTGATGGGCGCAGACGATACCATATTGTTGTAGGTAACCAAAATACTGTGAACATATAAAAGTGAAGTAAATAAAGCATAGCTGTATACAATACTAATGGATGGCTACCGAATTTCAAATTTCAATACATGAGTTGCGAAAACTATACTACATTGCTTTATTAATACTACTGGATGTTGTTTGACTGTTCAATTCAATTCGGTTGTTTTTATTCTCACCGGATGTATTTGCTTCCCCAAACTTTTGCAGGAAAGACTCCTCTTCGAAACGTTTAGGCAATAGGCAGTATTTCAACCTGCAAAGATATTTATATGAATAAAGCAACACATTAATTTATTCTCTGTTTATTGGAATTCTCAAATAATTATCTTATAAATACAACCATGATTATGCATTTCAAATCAACACAAAACATAACTATAAATAGGCAAGAATTAAATTCTTCATGAAATCCATTGAAACTAACCTCTGAACAATGTTTCGTGTCACATTCTAAAGTGATTCAGGCTAAGTATAGTTTACATTTGCCAATACAAAAAAAGTAGCGTTCACTAAAGCAAAAAGGTTGTTATCATTTCCGTTTGGAAGTAGTAACAATAGTTTATAAAAATTAAATTAAAAATGAAACTGTAATATCTTTGTCACAGTTTCGGCTTACGTTAAAATCTGCAAACCATCACAATTAAGTGAGAATTTGATCACACTGAGTGCTTCTTCACATGTAAGCTCTCGACCCATTTCAGTGATCTTCAATTCCTTCATATGTTTCAACGTATCTATTGCCAATCCAGAAGTCAAGTGGATACGTGGACGATCGAGCTGCACATTGGCTACACAGTCTTCTAAATGAAACCACTCAATTGGAATCTACACGTTGAAGAACGGAAACAAAATATAAAGGATATGATGGAGGGGTTTTTCTCCGGTGAGATTAGATACATGATGGAGTGACGTTGAAAGTATCTTTGCTATGACTTATTACTACGTATAATCTTGACACAATCATATCATATTATCTCCTGACAGTAACAACTATGTATTATAACCTCGTTCTTTGAATCGGTAGAGCAATGACCACTTTGTAAAAATTTGGCGGCGGAAATTCCCCGTCGCATACTAACCGCGTCTCATGAAATTGATGAAAATGTACCCCTCTCAAATTGTACAATACTAACATTAAAACCATCTAAGAAACACATTAACACGTTACTAATTTGTAAGATAGTTACTCGTTCAAGGTAAACAAAATGTTTAAATTGTCTTTATATAGATTACCTTCATTTTTGATGCTATGGCAATTAGTTGTAAGGTAGATCGTTGTACAAGTCTGCTGTTGTCTTTACTAACGAGAAAGTTATCGGAGCACACCTCGGTAATATTTTTAGCTATGGACTCGATATTTCCAGTTTGTTCCATAATACACAATATCGCGAAATTGTCACCATCTGGAGTGCTTTTTAAGTAAGTTATGATATCTGTGGCTATTTCTTTGTTAAGGCCACACGTGAACCGATAGACATACTGAAGTTCAAAGGGGTCAAGTGTTTTAAGAGTATTGGTAAGCTCAGTCTTCGACGCGTTAGATGCGAAGCGTGATAAATAATGAGCTGCGTACCATTCACAAAAGAGTTTATGGAAGAATTTTACTCGAATTGTCTTTGCATGAATATCATCGTAGTCCAATATTGTTTTCTGATTAAGAAACGATGAAGACTGCTGTTCAACTAAAATGCCAACTTGAATGTAATGATTATAAAATTCATTGCTGAGGTCAGTACACAGTTCCTCCCTTGTCCAATGTTTTTGGCTGTCGGTTTTCGTTAAACTTTTAAATGCTATTTCATCAAGTGCTGCGTGATCGAAGTCTGGAACAATCAGTTGTGAATCCTTGTTCTGGCTTAATTTTGATGCCTGATGCCTGTGGAAACAGGCAATGACGTAACGAAAGAAGGCAGTAACAGAATCGACATTAATGTTTGCTTTATCCCTTAACGCTAAGTGGACATACATTACAAAGAACAAAGGTACCTGACACAGGTCCCCAAGCATGGAGTTTAGCTGTAAACGTTCCAGGACTTCGTCGACAGGTTCTACGCCGCTGATGCCTTCAACCACACGATGGAGATAGCTAACTCGAGTTGTTTCGTTAAAACCAGTCAATCTGATCAAGTCCTTGTTAGAAGTAATGTACTCAGGGAGGCAGTTTGTTCTGGTTGTTAAAATAACTTGAAATTTTTGAAACAGACTTCTCTGCAAAATATGCCGGATGTCAGTATCAACATCTCTACCTGGAAATTCATCGTAGCCATCAAGTATGAGCAATATTGATTTCGTATGAAAAATAATATTCATGATGTCTTCTTTTGTAAATGTTGAGTCCATCGGAAGTAATAGTGTTCTGATTGCTTCAAAAATGGAGGTTTTATTTGGCCAATCCCGTAACCGGAAAAACAACAAAATATCAATATCTTTCAAAGGTGAATCTTGTTTCATCGTGCACCAGTCGTAAGCTAACTTCAAGGCTAGAGTTGATTTACCATGACCAGGATCTCCTTCGACTACAAGTAAACGTGACTTGATTCGAGGATTATTAAATAGTTCATTGTAATTTGTCAACGTCATCCATTCGCCCCTTTCAGTGATGGAGCTAGTCTTTAGGTCAAGACCCCCTTCGACATAAAGTTGCTCCACACCGTATGCATCGTCTCGCATGAATGGTAAAGGCCTTATAGAATTATAAATATCTTCGTAACTTATTCGCAATTCGTCGAGAAATGTCTTAGTTTTGTCTGATTTTGAGAGAAAGGGAAAGAAAAATGTCCTTATGCAAATTACGACTTTGTACACAAAGTTATGTTTTTTATTTATAGAACCAACAAAATAACACATGGCGTGGAAGGATAGAGATATTGCTTGTTACAGTTTACGTTATTTGAAGTGGTTGGTTTGAGGGAGAATTAAAAATTACTTGGAAATTTCCCGTAAAAGTGAATCATCTGATCACTTTGTGAACTAATTTCTCAAAAGTTTACTTGAAAAGTAGTTAACCTCCATTAACAGTACTGTTAAATATCACAATATGGGTACATGGTATTTAAAGAAAGGTAAGCATTTCAGGTTTATCAAACGCCTAGAACTTGCAAGTTTGTAATGCTCATTTGAATACGAATGGTTTCCTACGTTTGTGTGTCTCAAGTACAATACAACTGTTGGAGTAATTTATGCAGAAATTTACATTATTCGTTCAAAAAAATAAGAGCTAATTACCTGGTATTTCATTTTCCTTGGTCTCAGGTGTGAGTACATCTTTCATCTTCAAAAGGAAAAAGAAATAAGAAACACCTTGGTACAAGCCGCACTTGAAATTATTTTATCTGTAACATTGAATATTTGTGAATCGTTAAGCACGAAACAATATGTAGCATTTGCAAGAATGAATTATAAAGTTGTAGAGAAGGTAGACAATAGCATGTTATTGGGATATTACCTCAACCTCTTCGCGATAGGAGGATCTTCTTCGTCTGCGGACTAGAATAAAATAAATAGTAATATATGGTAATATATCAACAACGAAACAATTATGTAAAGGATCTGCACAATGTCATTTTCATATTGGTGACAAGATTCCTATAGGTACAACATTTTTTTTCTAATCTTAATAGGAACGTGTCCGAAGAAAATTTATAGCCAAGTACATACTTCTCTGAATGAATTTTTCACAATGTCGATAAATAAAATATTCATTCTTTCAGGACGATAAAGTCTACAAGCACACAATGTGGTTGCCGTAATGCACGACTTAAATGCCATTATGTACACATGAGTGATAAAAAGGAATTATTTTAACCACCTGAAACCACAGCCTTCTTAAAGTTTCATCTATAAAATTGATAGTGGAAAATAGTTTGTTTTAGAATCTTTACATTGATTGAAATATGGGAAAAGTTGCCTACTTTTGTGATAATATATGAGAATTATGGCACATGTTACCATCTTACCAACATTACCTTTTGTGAAAATAATAACAATGAAGATCGCTGCAATGACAGCGAAAGCGAACAAAGTTAACATAGCAACCGTGAGATGATTCAAATCAGTTGGCTTGGTGGCATCCTCAATTGTTTGAGGATCTGTGGAGAAAGGATATTATTAACATTAAAAATAATAATCAATAGTCATTTTACGACGCTTAAGCGACTACAATAATAGGAGAAACCCGCAAGGGCTTATGGATTACACGTCGAATGGCTTCCAATTCAACAATTTAACTTAAATCTGGAATCTTTTCAATTTAGTAAGTCATTTTAGATGGGAAACGTTAATTGTTCTTGGATAAGGAGCCCACCTTAATATGACCCGTTCAATATTGATTGTTCTACATAGTTTGCAGTGTATTGTTGATTACTAATTTACAAACTACCTTACTAATAAACCATATCACATCGACTAGCATATTGCTCTTTTGATATGGTATCTTTTTCGGCCATATTTTAATCCTACTGTTTTACTAACAACTCTTACATATTTACTTTTGTCTTCCTTGGCATATCTTTAAATTAATGAAACTCTGTTACTAAATAGCAACATATGGTTGCCAATTTGTGTAAAACCATTTACAAAAGATAATTTTCGGGAAATTACATCTTCAGCCTTCATTGTGACATTCAAAACCGACATCTTTGTACTTGAGACAAGCTTGGCTTACAAAGAATGACTCGTTGCTTTTCCTTCACAGTGAAACATAATCCATGCTACCTTTTGTCTTAAAAGCTTCAGTGGTGCAATTTAAACAGGATTTGATAACATATTGAATAATGGTTACCAACTTACCATCTATGAAAATGACCTGAACCTTCCTTGACGCTTCAAATAAGTGAGCGTAGGATCCAGCCACTGCACACTCTAATACCAGAAGCTCTTTTGTAAGTACTTTATGTTTATACGAGGAAGTGAACGTGATGTCAAAGGTCACACCATCAGTTGAAACATGTTTCTTTTCTTCGAAAAAGTGTATCATCGAGGATTGAGTACCGTGAGACGTTTTCCAAGTGAGATCCACTTCTGGACGTACACCGAAGAGTGAACAAGTTAGATTACCTGTGACGCCCACTTCAATTGCACAATGTATACCTGGTTTACACCCTTTAATATCGATGTGAAAAGGCTCCGGAATTACTAGTAAGAGTTAAAAATACGAAAATAATACGTTTAAAAAACCAACAGTAGTCAGTCGTTTTCTTCGTCCTAATTTAAAAAGTCCGATCGACCGATCGATATCTTTTAAAAATGTTCACTTAAGGCAAAAATAAAACATATGTTCGTCCAAAATATGGAAAAAAAAGTATTAAAAGATTATTACAAATCTTGAGGGTAGTATAGGTTTACTGGTAATGCACGTATTCCGTTACTGCATTCCTGACTAACTTATACATTTGTATAGCAATATTGCAACGAGAAATGTATCAAGACTGAGATCATTAAACTAACCATAAACAAACAGCTGGTATTGGTTGACATTGTCTGTGAATCCATCATGATAAATGCATGCATATGTGCCTTCATGTTCCACCTGTACTGCTTCTTTCGTTAGGACCCCATTCCCTTCCAATCGAAAATCTGTCGATAATTCAGTGATAGCTTTCTCTCCAATAAACGTTGATACCACCAGATCGACAACTTGGTTTTTCGAATACTTTTTCCACACTACGTAACTAATTGTTTTACTGGAACAGAGTAATTCCATTCGGTTTTCTTGTTTGACCCAAAGTTTGATGGGATCTGTGACAATTTCTCGCCACTTTTTAGAGAGAAGGATAATGGAAGAGCGATTATTTTGAAGTAGTTCAGACGGACAAATAGATTTGCAGCTAAACAGCATCAGTAAATTTGAATCAAAATCATTAACTTCGATTGATGAATTTGAGTCATAAGTACCCCCTTCTTTTGGAACATATGTTTCTAGTGATGTGATGTTTTTCTCTCCTTGTGAGGTTATGTGAGTCCAGTGAAGTAAGACAAACGGTTTAGCTCCTTCAACAGAACAGACGATGCGAGCAGATCCTGGGTCCTCTAATAAACAAAGCCTGCTCTCGATACCGCATTTGTCAATGACAGGAAAGTCCACAGAAGGTTTTACTAGAAAAAGGTAATACAAATATTTATATTTTACAATGCATGTTTTGACAAAGTAACACTCTAAATATAGCATATACAACCTGTTAAAATGTTTTTCATCTGTTGCAAAACCTTATGTTGCTAATTAATATTCTAGAGAGCGTTACGTTTTGATCCTAGCAGGATTTTCTTCAAAGGTAAACTGAAACAAACAAACAAACAATCAAAATACAGACATAACACAAAGAACAGCGTAACATTAGACAGAACCAATTACGGTGCAAATCCCTACATCAGGTCGGTTCATGGAAGATATCAACATACACTAGTTTCACCATGCTTTTGGTTGCCTCCACATCACTATAAAACTTATATTCCTACGTCTTTGTCACATTTGCTCTAATAATTTCAATTTCCTTCAATTCGCATAGACAAAGGTCCTCGTCTCTAAAGGACAAAAAGCCAGAAAATTATTTTGAGTCCTGGACGAGACGCCCATGAGAACTGATAAAAAATATACCCCTCTTGTCATTTTCCACCACATTTCACTTCTCTTTCACCAAATTACTAAAAACTGTCATACATCATATAATTTTCAAAGCACTTTAACAAAAATAGCATGGCCTACGTACACCGTTTGTGAAAGGGAATCTGTGCTTGCCAAAGCTGCTGCTTTGTGAATGTTCACCACGTCACTTTCAAATCCTGTTGTATTTTCGCAGATTCCAGATATCAGAATATACTTCTTTCAGTTGTTACACCAAACCAGCATGCATATATGTAAGTCAAAGGGTGACAACACTTGTATACAATCATCTCTAAGGAATTTATCCTATGTCTAAAGAAGGTCCTAAGTATACGATTTTCTGCTGACACCAACAAAGACTATGTCGCTCGTAAGAGACGTTTCTATGGCCACTTGGTCCACAGTCGTCACTTCATATAGACTGAAACTCTTTTGGAATTTCAATTGTAGTTTAAACAATGTACACAAGAAATTTGTTACATCATATAATCTGGATCCAAATAAACGTGAATCCGTAATTAAAGGATTTCTTGCTTCTCAGAAATGTTTGAAAACCTTAATTACTGTCTATTAAAAGAGCACCTTACTATTAATCTCACTCTGTTGCTTGTTTTAAAGGATGTCTTCAACACAATGTTCATGAAATTATTATCCTTCAGTCAACTTACCGATGGTGATTACTCTAACAATGTGATTTGTTGGAATTTCTGACTGTATCTTGAAGAATATTACTGTGAAATGTTGTTCGTGTCTAAGATGGACTCGGTTTAGAATCAAAGAACCATTCGGATAAATATCATATTCTCCTGAAAGGTAGCCCACACCAGATTTTTCGTTCTCTTTGAAGTTCAGAATCGGTCGATCGTTCACCAGGTCTGTAGAGTTATACCAAAAGACGCCGTGGAATCCTGCACTAAATGAGCAATTCAACATGCCGATTTTATGAAGTTCCAAGTACTGTGTTGGTACACATGCAGGAGTTAGTGCTCCATCTGAAA
The DNA here is from genome assembly GCA_000934455.1 of Apostichopus parvimensis. Lineage (NCBI taxonomy): Eukaryota > Metazoa > Echinodermata > Holothuroidea > Aspidochirotida > Stichopodidae > Apostichopus > Apostichopus parvimensis. The sequence goes on from KN890908.1 coordinate 23,471, forward strand.
TGATTGAGATTACATATACAACAGTTGGTAAAGGTTTGATCACATTTAAGAACGTGGTGGCCAAATTGTCTAAGGCGTCGGACTTGTGATCCAAGGATTGCTGGTTCGATTTCTTCCTAGTTCATTACGTTGTGTCCTTGGCAAGATGCGCTATCTCAATTGCTTCTCTCCACCTAGGGATTAAATGGGTACATATGAGGGAACTTGTCATTGGGGGGCAGTATATAACTGCAGCCGCCTAAAGGGATTGTCTCCGAGACAGGTTATCATTTGCCACGGGTAATATAACATTTGTAAAGCGCTTTGTAAGCGCTATATAAATCGAATGTTATTATTATTAAGGGGTATGTGACACAGCAAGGCACTGAGCATCCTAGTGTGTACACTGTCGAACTAACGGTCACCACAACGGTCACCTATAGCACATATCAAAGGAAGTATATTATTACAGCTTTTGAATTCATTTGGCAGAAATGGCTTTGTAATGCTAGTATGTTCGTCCCATCCCTTTCTTAACAGTGGTTACTTTTAAATGTCGATTAATGAAAATCCTACAAAGGCAGTGTAAAACCTAAAGACATAATACACCCATCATCCCTGATAATTCCCTGAACTGCTGAGCACAAAAGGAAGCAAATCGATTAACTGAACATATTGGGGAACAAACTGGATTCTTTAAGAGTTGAAGCAAAACCCCCATTTTGTTTACATTATTAAAGATACTTCTCACCTGTATAGTGAAGCAATGTTATTGCAAGAAATCCGACAAGGAAGTACATCGTGTCCATTTGAGTGAGTATTTGTCTTTCTAGAGGAATCAATTGTATATAATTAACCATCGTGAAAGTACCATACAAAGGTTCCTACTTACAAATGCAGTCATTAGTGAACAGCTTAACAAAATCACCCACAACCAATTACAGTATTTACTGCTGTTATGAATAACAACCGTAAACAAAGCATAATCCGTACTTAGATTATTCCATTTAAATATTAAACTGCTCACATTCGGAGCTCTCTAAAGTTTGTTGTTCATAACATCATGGTCGTAGGTCTACATAAACAGAGACTAGAAACGTCGAGCAATTTGGATCGTGATGGGATAGCTTGAAGAACACCGGTCTCACCTCCACCCTCTTCTACACTAAGCCTCCTTGGCCACCACAAGATTCAGAAAGACATTCAATACAATTGCAATGAAAGCCCACCCTTCCACACGCACAAACAGTGAGCAAGCTAGTCAACGGGATCTTTGAAGGCTGGCAATTAAATCAAAATTGGACTCACAGTTTTGTGTACTGCTGATATGTTAATAAATTCGTACCACTCGATATAAAACGTAATAATAACAAACACAACTTACATATTCTCAAAGATTACAGCAATCCTGTTCTAGGAATTTAGAAATATTGTTGATCATCTAAGTTACTGGATATGAAGAGTCATGGCTATATGCAGGTTGGTTGTTATAACTAAAGATGGCGTACTTTGTAATGCAGTATCATAATGTCTTGTGCGTGGTATCATCAGCTATGTCAAAAAAATCATTTCAAAAACCGTTAATGCAAATACAGACGTGTACAATAAACTTTAACAGCCACATGCGAAAGATAACAGTTTATTGACTTTCTGCAAAACTCAATCATTTTATCTAAAGTGTTTATCCGTGATTGAAGTTCAGTGTCCAAATCAGGATAAACTAGGAATTCAGAAATATTTTTGAACATCTCAGTTACTGGATATGAAGATCCATGCCTATATGCAGTTTGGTTGATATTACTTGTAAAGGAAATAAGACTAAGATGGCATACTACTGTAATGCAGTTTCATACTGTCTAGCGCGTGATATGATAAGCAATGTAAATAAAACCATATAAAAAACCTTTAAAGCAAATACAGAAGAGTCATGCCTATATGCAGGTTGGTTGCTATTACTTGTAAAGGAAACGACAAAGATGGCGTACTACTGTAATGTAGTATCATACTGTCTTGCGCGTGGTATGATAAGCAATGTCAATACAATCATTTACAAACCGTTAAAGCAAATACAGACGTGTACGATGAACTTTATCAGCCACATGCGAAAGATAACAGTTTGTTGACTTTCTGGAAAATTCAATGGTTTTATCTTATGTGTTTATCTGTGATTGAAGTTCAATGTCCAAATCACGCCTTAATTCAAACATATCACGGAGGTCAATTAGTGTCAGGTAGAACAATGTTGAGGGCTTATGGTGATGTCTTTGTTTACAAAAATTACTGTTTGCCAGTCACCTTATGTCACTTTCCTACACTTCTTCTTACCATTGAATGGTAACCGTTGGCTTGTAGATCTCATCCAGAGGGAAAAGTGTTAAAGGGGCTATACAATGAATCCAGCCAAGCAATTAATGTCAGGCGCCCTCTATTTTTCTCCAACTTCTGATTAAGGGTTGTACCATTGTGTGTGGAGGGGGGGGGGGGCCTGGCAGTGAAAGGTACTGTTTCACCTCAATTATAGCAGAATGACTGTGGAATGCTGCATAGGCCTAGATGATTATGTTATTGGAGAACGCCAAGGGAGTTGTTATATGTACTATTTGGAATCCCCTGTTATAATTTGTAGTGTCGGACATGTGGGTAACTTTTACACACATTGGAGGTTCACCTCTGCACTGTGGGCAAACAAATTCATAAATTTTTGGGTCTGTCAAAGTGCAAAGTGCAAAGGATGTGATGCTGATTTATATTTTTAGTTATTTTCACTGATGTAATGCATAGTGGTAATTCAATATGACATATGTATGGGTGTAATATTCTTCACCTTGGAGGGTCATATTTTGTTGGGACATGCATTCCCCTCCAAAGATCAACAATAATTCTGCTTTTGACAAAAGTGTGACACAGAAGCATATTTTTCAGATAGGGGTGGGGGGGGAGGGTTGGTGGGGATGGGGCAGGCCCATATGAGCTACACAATGGAAAAATATGAAAACAAAAAGGTGCAAAAGAAACAAAGAAGATCTGACAAGTGGTTCAAAATTTTCACTTTTTTAATTTCAAATTGATGATTCAGGGGCCAAGGCTGGGGTGCTAACCAAGTCCCCTCCCCCCCCCCGCAACCAGTCCGGCACTAATAATTGGTACAATTTTTCCTACCATATTTTTGTCAGAGTATAGCCTACTGCAGGAACAGTGTAATGATCTTGACTGGCCAGATCTGACTGAAACTTTCTTTCTATTGTGAAACCTTGCGATGGATCCATTGTGGGAGAGGGAACTGGGTTTAACGCCTCCCCTAATCCCCTTATTTATTTTATTTTGCGAACATTTTACAATAACGACGAGGCTGATATTAGGGTGTGATTGAATTAACAACTTGCCATACATTTTTTGTAGGCATATATTGCAAACAATATCCATAAATCATATTTTATTTTGGAGAAGTGATCTTATTATTTAGTGAACTTTTAAGAATGTATATATATGGCAACACCAATGTGAGTCTTTGTGAGCGAATTCATCACATCAGCCATACAGAAAATAACTCCCTTCTATTATTTATGACAATTTTATAGAGTGGACATCATTTTACAAAAACATTTCATTTTATGAAGTCTAATTTTATTACTGTACATAGGATGCCTCTGGAGTATTCATTAAAACAGTGTCACAGCAGAGACCTTAATGGTATACAAAAACAACCGATACTCATGGCTCGTAAGTAACAACTGTTCATGTCCTGATACACATGTTAGGAACTTAGGAATACAAAGTAGTAATTACTGATGCACGGTTGTGGGAGAGTAGTTGCTGTATCCAATCATTGAGTGCGAGTTCTTTAATACGCGATTGTAAAATGAAGTCGTATCTAGTAATTTTTTGCTGTAAGTAGGTCTACGGATATACCCGAACATGGCCTTTCTTTGTTATCTTCATGACGAATTGGAGTCATTTAAAGAGAGGTGTGAACTGTAACCAAGAGGTACTGTACCTAGTTACTGTACTAGCTATGAGTATCGCCTGACAATAATTGCTAAATAATATTATACTGGTTGCAATAATTTTGCTAGTTTTACATGCTAATTTATATTTGAGATGAGGGTTGGAAGAGCCCCTTCATAACATTCATTTAGAACTCGAGAACCAAGCAGATCATATGTCAAGACGTTTGCTTCCTACATTAAACAAACGTTCATTTTTCGGTCATTAATAATGGACCTGAAGCTTTTAATCTGGCAATGGCCCAAAGATATGACCTACTGATATTGGGACACAGGACATGTTATAGTACCTACAGGTACACTGCATATAGGTCCTTTATTTACTGGAAAGCCGTCAGAACTGGACGTTACAATCGTGTAGTTGTCACTACACAGGAATTAAAGTTGGCATATTTTAGAAAAACATATTCAAGTTAAGAAACATTTATGCTTTTCAATGCATATCATGGATTGTAAGATAACTTTCTTTGAGGGTACGGAAATGACCAGGTATTGTCTAAGAAAAAGACAATACATGCTAGACATGTTTATTTTGACATATGTAGGCCTTTATATATAGACCTATAGAGGCTACACTTCTCAATGTCATATGCATGAACAACTTTGAAAAATATAGGGTAGGTAGTTGTGGAAAATGGGGTAGTTTTTCTTCCAAAGCAACTATCCATACCTCGCCGATATCTCCACAAAAACTGTCTCACATGTCTCACTTTACCAGAAATGTACTATACGCACAATTTCAGAAGTTCTTATACCATTTTGGTGACTTAAGTTGGTGAGATTAAATTATATGGGCATCAATTTAATAACGATGTTTGATGTTTGCTCGCAGTATTTTATCTCCTGTGAATTAAAGAGCTTACATCCATAACATTTGGTCTAATGCAAGCTGTGATAATGAATGGGATCAAATAATAGCAAATTATAGTACGGTTTTGAATGTTCTTTTGTCAAACATTCTACCATCTTTTAACTGCCAATAATAATTTTACTTCCACTGTTTAATGTTTGATTAATCATATCATATATTTGTCGAAATGAGCTTAAGAATCTACAACCATTGATTATGTGTAAACCCACTCTTATATTGGCTCTGTAAGTCTTCCATTGTTGGCTTATGGACGGTGGACACTCTTGGTATTATTTTTTGGTTCATCAAGTAGGGTTTTTCCAGCCTGTTTGGATGAACATAGATTAACTACCAGAACTTTCACAATGTTCTCCCGAAATGCAGAATGTATCCATAGGTTTTGGGCTCCTTCACAGGTACCGGATGCCATTGTTTGGTGGCTGTGGAGTACTTCACCTTGACTCTGAAAAGAAATCATAACAGGTGGTGGTGATTTGCATATATTCCTTTGTGCACCTCCAGATAATCAACACACAGGGTATTTTAACAAATATCTACATATAAAGCTCTAAGGCTGCTCTCAATTAAATCTGGCTTGTTTTCACTATGAAATACTACCTAGAAACAATTAACATCATCAAAAGGAGGGTAGAACTGTATGTTCATGTACTAGATAAATACCTTGAAAGTGTTTCAAGTTAGTTATGCATTTAATCTCTGGTTTCAGACATAAATAAATCCACAAACCACCAATTGCATCTATGGTAATAATGTAAATATTCTGTTGTGAAGTGAGTCAGAGATGTGCCTAAAAGGTATCATTTGAAATGGGTTGTACATCTAATGCCATTCACTACACATATTAAATAAGCATATGATGAAGGCACAGACAGAAACACTTACTCATGATTCCCATCTCCATCTTTCTTTGGGACGGTTTCTGTGATAGTTGAAATCGATTGCTGCCAAGTACTTTCTCGCCACATATCCAACGTAGCTGTGATAAAGAATGACAAAGTTTGGGGTCATGTTAATTATTAAGTTTGATTATGCAAACTTTTATCCGGGTTTCTTTGCCAGAATATATTTCATAGTCATATTTACCTTTCAGTAATTGTGTTTGCAAGCAGTTGTCTTCATGTACACAAATACACACACACAACATTTCCATCACATTCTTGGCCTTTTGGCAAGAAATCAACAATTATTCACAGACTGTCATGAGCCATTATTCTAAAAATTATATATCAGCTGGCAGGGTAGTTGAAGGATGTCCATGCAACCCACTGTTGCCACGAAAGGGCTTTTAGGTTTTGGCATGGGCATTAAGGAACCAGGAAGCAATGCTACTTCTGGATGTATTGTCCTGACTCTCTAAATTCACTCTGATAAAGGGCCACCTGGGCTGGATGTCCAGGGAGTTACTCACCATCCCATATAATATATATTTCTCCTTAAGGAGAGGAAGGACTACCAGGTGTCAACATGGGCTATTCATTGTAATCAGCTAATGAGCTAACATGACTTTATACTGCTAATAAGAGACTACTGTAACTCTATGTACTGAAGGTAGTTTATATGTCGGATGACTTCCTGTCAATGCTCTCAACGCAGATGATGTAGAAGGTGAAGTGGAGATGAAGGGCGAAAGCTGGATTTGAATACACTATGTATTGCTTGCAAAGATTACAACAATTATAGTAGGGTATTCCACACAAATAGACCAAATCTAATCCTCCTTCACCTCTTGTTGTAACAGTGCATGCCTTGGTAAACAGTAAACACTGAATAGTACAGAACTTGGTTGATTCAAATTTGGCCAAGTATAATTTGTTCCATTGGAAAGTATGCATAGCATTGAATATTGATAGATTTTATGAGGAGTTTGCATCTCTGAAGCATAGATCTACTGAAACAAATACAAAAAATAAATGCTGACGAACACATGGCACAAACAATGTTGCATACCATAGGCTATATAGTGCAGACTAAATAAAGTACCAAAACAGAATGTGACTTTCTATGTTGGGTTTCACTGACCTTAGAATGAAGCTTAGCCTAGCTACATACCAAGTGAAGCAAAATAACTAGATCTATAAAGGAAACTAGGAAAGTGAATATGGTTGCAGTACAGCCTATACCTACCTTGCAATGCATGCATAGGACAAACAGGAAATTAGTTCAGTTGGCCTTTCAACCAAGTTAGTTATAGTATCGTCAACTATCCTTAATTCATGCACAGGAATGTTAAATTATTCTATAAATGTCCATAGTAATATACTAGCCTAACCATTTTTGATACTTATTCTTCTTATTCTTCAATCACCATTATGAACACTTTTTAAGTTTGCTTTTGCAAACATTCTGCTAAAAACTTACTTGTTGCTTACTTATTATTTCATAAGCTACACTTATAGGCAGAATCATATGCCGGGAGTTAACCACAAAATGTCTATTCTTTGGAACATTGTTTTGTTGGGAGGTCATTTTGCTGATTTTAGAGTGTAAGTTGCCTGGGGAGTAGGAGAAGGCAAGAAAATGCCATCTACTTTCCATTAGTTTTGTACAGTAGGTGCTTATATCTAAGGTTGAGTAGTATTGCTGAATTTAGTTTGGTCATACTTCCTGCATTTTCAGCAAGCAAGGTGTCAATTATATATCAATCATAATTTCTGAATTTTCAGTGGGCCATGAGTCAATTATACATCAATCAGAAGGGGAAAAAAAAAGAAGTCAGGTTAGTATTACTAGTTAGGCCTGTCCTTAGTCACCTACAGACTACTAGTCTATGTTCCCTAACTACATGCACCCAAATGTTTGCTCCTAGCTAGGAAGGCATATATATTTTAACCACATGTACCTGCATCGTTTTCCTTCACAATGATGACTCCCGATGTAAATATTTTTTTGTAACACCTGAAAATTATCCAGTTTCTTTATGCTTCTATAAAGCATGTAGGCCAGGCATACCTTTCTTTTCAAAGTAAGCAAAAACCAACAGAAAATAAAGATTGCTACTTAGTACTTTGATCTGTGATAGCCTATGCTGTCTGTCATAGATCTGTGATATTGGGAAGGCCTATCAAATGTTCGTATAATGAGTAGGCCGACATCAATTTATTTATCTTCTTGTAGATTTTTGGAGGACGCAAAATACCATGAACGA